>JAJIYU010019897.1:0-10616 GCA_030144865.1 Tinospora cordifolia | reverse complement strand
AAATCTAGTGTTTTGGACACCCAATAATCATTTAAACACATAAACCCACTAAGAAACGGTTGTTTGCATTGTTTATGTGCCAAAACCCCTTGATTCAAGCCTAAAAACGGGGTTATATTTCAATAAAATCAACTCCTTCATTTCTATCACCAAACAACCATCCTAAATCTATCATACTAGTGTCCAAACACACAAGTAAGGGAAATACACAACAACTTATCCCATTTGACTTAATTTCCAACCTTTAAACTCACAATAGTAAGTTCAAAAATGGATCTTCATCACTTTGATCTACTAATTATTGATAGATGTTCTTAGATTAGCTCAAAACTTAAAGAAAACTCGAAGAAAATCACAAAACTCACCTTTGAATTGCTCTCCAGTCGCCTACTCCGAATCCCAAGCAATTTCAGTGCAAAATGAGCAAATCTGCGTCTGAAACGAATATATAGCCCGCACACGGACCGCGGTCGTCGTCAGACGGACCTCGGTCATTAGACAGTTTTCTCTTCATGGACCTCGGTCTTCACTTTATGGACCTCGGTCATTCCTTTATGGACCGCGGTCATCACTTCAAGGATCGCGGTCACCAATGTGACCAAGTTCTTGTTTCTGCCATTTTTTCACTGTTGACTGCGGTCGGCCTATAATGACCGCGGTCGACAATTTGTTTGCATTTTTCTGGGTTTCTCACATCAAGGACCGCGGTCGCTGACTGGTCGGTAACAAGACGTTTGTTTTTTAAACACTTTTTCGCGCACGTTTCTAGCTATCCGAATGTTCTAATAAATTTTATATTGATTAAATATCATATAATGATAATTAAAAACAAGTTTCCACTCATTTTATATTTATTTTAAATTTTTAAAAATTCATGTTGACGTGTATACATTATAAGACCTAGGGTGATCATAATTTGAGGGTATGTTTGGGTATGATTTTATCCTCAAATTGCTTGTTGTTTCGAATGGGTCTTAATTAGTGAATGTTTTGTGATCTAAACCCTTACAAAATGTGTAAGAAAGAGCCTTGGATTAATGGTTTAATGGGGGTAATTAGAAACTTGAAAATATAAAAACCATGAGCATTAAAAGAATCGGTGACATAGTAGGGACTTTAAGGGATCAATTGATTGACTAAAACTAAATGTTTTGAGCTGAAATTTGGCGTCACATTACTAGTTATATCAAAAACATGTGCCAAATTTTGTTCCAATCTAAGATGGCTAAGTGGGTCAATAGATACACAATGTGACTCCTATCACATGAAATCCGAGATCTCATAATTATTGATATTCCACTTGAAAACCATAACAAATAAGATCCAAAAATTAAAGTCTAAAATTCTAGTGAATATTTAGGAGGTGTAGATGAAATTTAAAAATTTTATGCAAATCAGACCCACGAATTGACTGCAGAAAAATTGGCAAAATTTTTGTGCAAATAGAACGAAAAAAGCTAGATTTTGACTAAGTGTGGGAAGTTGGAGATTCTGACCAAATTAACCCAATTTGACCTAGTTTGACCCAAATTTACCTAAATTGACCAAAAAGTGAACATGTTGACTAATTTTGACTAAGTTGATCAATTTTGACCAAGCTTAACTAGTTGACCAAGTTTGACCAAATCTGATCGAGTAAAATTAGGGTTGACTAAAATCGGTTAGGGATAGTAGAACTAGAATTGAGCCACGTTTCATAAAGGAACTGAAATTAGGTTTAACTAGGCTAAATGTCAACGGAACATCATTACACGGGACCTAAGGTGAGTAGTTTAATTCATGTGTTACTTTAACTTGTATTCCCTGCATAAATGTGTGTGAAATGATATTAGTTAAATGGCTTCATGTGATTGAGATACATCCAATTGGTTTTTAAATATATAGATGTATATTGATAATAAGACCATAGGCTCGAGGTTCGTGCGCAGGGTCAGGATACACGATGTGATTGAAATTTAGACTCGAGATTCGAGCGTCACGGTAGGGCATATGATCAGTGCGCCTAGCCTCAGACCCTCTCGAGTGCAGGGTTAGGGTATTCGATGAATATGCCTGGCTCATGACCCGCTTGAGTAGCCAGTATGCTTAACTCATGACCTGCTCGAGTGATGACCATAGGGTTGGATTTGATGATTTGAAACCCTAGCCCAGATGCAGTTTTCAACTAGTTTGTATTCAAACTGTTATTCTTTAACTGCTAAATTGTTTGTTTTACTACATGTCATGTTATTAAACATTGTTTCACCATTACTGTTCATACATACATGCGTTGTTTTCAGAATGCTAGTTATAGGTAATATGTTAGATTTACTACTCATTAAGTCGCATTGCAATTTTAGGGTCACTATTCTACTAACATTTCTAGCTCCTCAGTGGCTAACAAAGGGAAAGACGTGATAATAGCCTAATCCCTTGGCCGTTTCTTTTCCTTTTCTTGGTATTTTGTTAGGGGTTGGTCATTTTTATATATGTGAATAATGGTCAATTGTGTATTTTTGAAATGAGATAGTTGTAACATAAATGATAACTCTCTGTAATGTTTGCTTACTTTCGCACTTGAATCTTTAAATTATTTTGATATCACTTCTTATTGAAATTTGAGAAGTTTAACAATGATTGGGCAAACTTAATATGGTGAGTGAGTTCGTCATGTCAATGTACAGGTTGGGCTACCCTTCGGCATAAGGAAGGGGCCCCGACAACATAAGTATAATTTCATTTATTTCATATGCAATATTTCATTATTCAAAATACATTCTCATATTAAAACTATGTTCAATTATTTAAGTAACGTAACTTTTATGCTGTGTAAAGTTAATATCAAAATAATTTCTTCTCTAATTTGTTATATACATACATACGTACATACATACATACATACATACATACATACATATATATATATATATATAGTTTTATTATTTATATTATATTATTTAAATACTTTTACAAATTTTCTCAAAAAATGAAAGAAAAAAAAAAGAAGAAAGACATCAATGTTGTATGGCATTGTATTGTTTGATCACGTTAAAATGTTATAAGCTTTGATGCTTGTTTAGAGTAATCCAACTCAACACTATTTCCAGGGTATGGAATAAATTGTTTGCATGATAAACATTTCAAAGCTTTTGTATTTCATGTAGCCTAGATATTACATGTTAGATGTTGAGTGACTTTAAACCATCTAATGAGCAATCCAATTTGTATTCAGTTCTCTTAATACAAATTTCCTAGTTGATGTTATCAATGTAATTAATTTGTATTTTGAAACTAGTTGAAATTAGAAACTTATTGGGACTTTTTCTATGTAAACTCTTATTGAAGTATGTGAGAGGAATAAGTGAGAATTTATGATTTGAGTAAGAACACTTTTTATATGAAGGGAGTTGGATAGATTTGTTTATAGGTTGTAATTTGTTTGTATTATCTCATTTTAGATTGATTTTCATCTCTTGTGGACACAAGTAATATGCTAAAACACATTAAATTTGTGTATTATGATGTTTGAATTGAATTACATTTATTTTGGATTATTGATTAATGATTTTACTTTCATTGTACATAACATTACATTGATACACCAACGTTTTATCGTTGACGAGTCACGCCCATAGATTGATCACCAATGTCTAAAATCCAACCAATAAAATAATTACATTGGTTTTAATTATTCAAATTGATACAATTATCAAATTATAGATGTTAACCATAATAAAATTACAGAGCAAACTCAAGATGGTTTGATGTTAGTTTTCCAGATTGGAGCCAACCAATTGTGACGTAACATGTGTACATTCTGATAAAGTGTTTTGTACATTCTGTTAAAGTGTCCTATACATTATGTTTTAAAGTTCCTATAGCTCTCTATTTATATACAACCTATATAGACCTCAGAATTAAGAGAAGCCATTATTCAATATTTCTATGTTGATTTTTGTTCTTCCTACTCTATTCCTCTTCTCTGTGTGCTTCTTCTTAACATTCTACTTCTTCTTATAACTTTCTACTTCTTGGTAGTTTTCTTTCTCAACTAAACTCTTTTATGGTATTAGAGCCTTAAATATAGAGCTCACTTCAAACCAAAAATTACCAATAGGGGTCAATTTCCTTCTAAGCCATCTTCCTCTGCAACTATAACAGTAGGCAACACATAGCCAAAGCTTCCTTCCTTAAGCCAACCATTATTGATCAAACTTGATTGAATCAACTACTTACTCTGTAAAAATCAGCTACTGAATGTCATAATCACTCATGGCCTCGAAGATGTTCTAGATGAGCCCAAAGTAGCACCCCCTTGTTGCCTAGATCTACACAGCCTTACCCTACTGTTCATCACCTAGGAATGATATAATTGACTTGATATGGACTGGATCTACACTTTGTTGTCTAAATCGATGTTCACTTAGATTTTTGCGTTCTCAAAAGCATCAGAGATCTGGATTTCTCTCGCAAACACATACCAATCTGCTTTGCAATCTAGCATTGTAGAACTACACTAGCTCTTCAATCAGTTTGCAAAGATGGATTAAGCGCTAATGAATATGTGTTACAACTCAAGATAATAATTGATCAACTTGCTTCAATCAGTGAGATAGTATCTTCTCATGATCAGTTGTAGTATCTCCACCAAGGATTTGGGGTGTAATATGATTCCTTGGTAGCTTCCCTGCAAGATCGGTCGGTTCCTCCATCACTTGATGAAGCTAATAGTTAGTTAATGACTTATGACCTTCATTTACAACGCCAAAGTTCAGTCGATATGCTCAATATGCCCCAAGGAACATTGCATCCATCAACAACTCAAGATCATGGTTTCAACCTCCCTCTTCTGCTTATCACCCTACTACACTCAGACCACCAATTCAACAAAGACCTTCTCTCGCCCCTTCTCCACCTAGTGTTCTTGGTCGAATGCCATCATCTACAACTCCATTCTCTTCTATCGGTTGGCGGCCATCAAAGATTTTTCGTAGATGCCAGATCTGTGGCAAATAGGGTCACATTACATTAAATCGTTTTCAAAGGCTTAACATCCCATCCTATCCACAAGCTACAAAATCAACAACACGTCCTTCCTACTTTGTTAATGTAGCTTGTCTCTCTGTTCCAACAACTCCTAATCAAGTTTTTGATAGCTCTTGGTACATGGATTCAGGAGCCACATATCATCTCACTCCCAACTGCAACTCCCTACAACAACCAATAGTTTATCAGGGATCCAATCAAATCATGGTCAGCAACGGTATGTAGATTCCTATTTCCTATCATGGTTCTGTTTTGATTCCTTCGCCTCTTTGCCATCTCTCCTTGAATCATTTCATGCTTGCACCTTAAATCTCCAAAAGTTAATTAGTGTTTCCAAATTGTGCATGTCTAATATTGTCTTTGTTGAGTTTCATCCTATTCATTTTCCTATAAAGGATCAAGCAAAAAGGCAATTGCTTCTTCAAGGTCCTCTTCAACATGGGTTATACTACTTACCACTTCCTCATGAATCTAATTTTGGTTCCTCACATATAGTTTCATCTTACATTCACATGTCAGGTTTGGCATCATCGGTTGGGTCATCCCTCTCAGAAGGTTTTACATGTTGTTTCTTGTTTGTCCCATGCAATATCTTTATCTAGTCCTTGTGAAAATGCAAGTCTGTTGTCTTGCTAAAAGTCATAAATTACCTTTAAATCTGTCTAATAAATCACATGCTACACATCCATTTGAATTAGTTCATTCTAATCTTTGGGGCCCTACCCCTATTTTATCTTTAATTGATGCTTGCTATTTTCTCTTATTTGTGGATGATTACTCTCATTAAACTTTGGTTGCATTTGCTGTGTACAAAGGATGAGACTATAAAATACTTCAACATGTTCTTCACAATGATCAAAACTCAATTCTAATATGATATTGTGATGTTCCAAAGTAATTAGGGTGATGAATTTCAAGCTCTTTCTTCCACAGTTATTGTTATTGGTATTCTACATAGACTCTCATGTCCATATACACCTCAACAAAATGGATGTGCGAGTGCAAACATCGAATGTTGTAGAAATGGGACTCACCTTGCTAGCTCACAGTGCTACGCCCATGCAATTTTGGCCATATGCTTTTCTTACTAGCACTAACTTCATTAATCGACTCCCAATAGTTGTGTTGTACAACAAGTCTCCTTATATGCTACTTTATGGGAAGGAACCATGTCTAGATCCTCTATGGGTATTTGGGTGCACTTGCTACCCATATCTTCACCGCTATATGAAGCATAAGCTGGAATTTTGGTCATTTTTGTGTTATTTTCTAGGCTACAATAGCTCTCACAAAGGATATCTTTGTTTCCACATTCCTTTTAGCCTTTCATATTTGTCTCAATATGTTTTTTTTTTTTTTGTTTTGAATTTCTGTTTCCATTCAATGTCATTGTTGCAGCACCACTTGTTAAGCCAACTTCAGTATCTACACCTCCACTAGCGTTTTTGGCTATACCAACAACTTCTACTACTACCACCCCTGCTGATAACCCCATATTGCAACTTGTTTCACTTGTTATACCTATATGTTTAGATTCAACTCATGGGACATTGCCACAACCTATTTCACCTGTTCCTACAGTGTTATCCACTCTTTTTCCCAGTCTGGGTCTCCATGAGTTGGTTCACTTAGTTCCTACTAACTTTCATCCTATGGTCACTCGGGCTTAAGTGGCATCGTCAAACTGAAGGCTCTGGTTGCCTCCTCTCCATTAGTAACTGGTTTTTTTAACCTACTCATGTTCAAATGCTTTATCTTCTCTAGATTGGTCAAATTTTATGCATATTGAACTTGAGGCTCTTTCTTGCAATGTTATGTGATCCTTAGCCTCACTTCCTCTCGATAAATCATTTATTGGCTACAAGTGAGTTTATAAGCTCAAATTCAACTTCGATGGATCTCTTGAGAGGCACAGAGCTCACTTAGTTGCTAAGGGGCTTAAACAAACCTATGGCCTAGATTACTTTGACACTTTCAACCCTATTGTGAAATCGCCTACTATCTACATTGTCTTATTCTAGCCCTCACTTATGGCTGGTTACTGAAACAACTTGATGTTCATAACACTTTTCTTAATGGCAATCTCTGGAAGAGGTTTACATGTCCCAATGCCCTAGTTTTTTTGTGCCCTCATGAGGCAACTTACAACCTCAAGTAATCTCCCTGTGCTTGGTATACCAAGTTAAGCACATTCCTCATGTCTTATGGGTTTTTCTCTTCTCGAGCTGATTTGTCCCTCTTTATCTTCTCTCAGGACAACATCTTGATTCTTATTTTAGTGTACGTGGATGACATTATTATCATGAGATTGGATTTTTCTTCAATTACCTTACTAATTGTTGCTTTAAACAAACTATTCGCACTTAAGGATCTCGATGACCTTATCTGTTTCCTTGGCTTTTTAGTTACTTCCACCACATCTAGGCTGCATCTTTCATAGTCTCATTATGTGTTGGATGTTCTAGCTCGGGCTAGCATGTCCAACTGTAAACCTCTTGCAACTCCGATGGTATCTTATCTGCCTCTTCTTCATTATGATGGCACTCTTCTGTATGATCCTTCACTTTATCGCTGCATTGTGGGTGCCCTTCAATGTTGCACCATCACAAGGCCAAATATCCATTTTGCAATCAACAAGGTGTGTCACTTCATGTATGCTCCTACCACTTCCCACTGGCAAGTGATCAAATGCATTCTTCACTATCTTCATGGCACATCTACCCTTGGTCTCACACGTTCTACTGCCTTTGATTTGTCCATTACTTGTTATGCTGATGTTGATTGGGCTAGCTGCCCTGATGATCGTCGTAGCATTAGTGGCTATTGCACTTTTCTTGGGAACAATCTTATTTCCTGGGATTATTCTAAATAGCATGTCATTTTGCGCTCCAACATTGAATCCAAATACTGGGCACTAGCACATGCAGCTGCAGAAATTACTTGGATGGAATCCCTCCTTGGTGAGCTTGGCCTTGCCTCAACTTCTATGCCTATCATTTTCTATGACAACATCAGCTCGATTCACTTGGCATCTAATCGTATTATGCATGCTCGGATAAAGCATATTGAGATAGACTATTACTTTGTTCGTGAACGTGTAGTAAATGGGTTCCAGCTACTTCATCATGTTTCTTCCTCAAACTAGGTGGCCTACATTTTGACCAAGCGCCTCTCTGCTTCATAGTTCTTTGGTCTTCGCAACAATCTCACTGTGGTCTCCTCTCCAGTGAGCTTGGGGGGGAATGTTAATTGCAGTAAAGTTACAGAGAAAACTCAAGATGGTTAGATGTTAGTTTTCCCAATTAGAGCTAGCCAATTGTGATGTAACATGTGTACATTCTGATAAAGTGTTTTGTAGATTTTGTTAAAGTGTCCTGTACATTCTATTGTAAAGCTCTTGTTTCTCTCCATTTATATACAACCTGTACAGACCTCAGAATTTAGAGAAGCAATTATTCAATATTTTTGTGCTGATTTTTGTTCTTCCTCTTCTATTCCTATTCTCTGTCTGCTTCTTAACATTCTGCTTCTTCTTAACTTTCTGCTTCTTCTTAGTTTTCTTTCTCAGCTAAACTCTCTTAGCAGAATCAAATGGTCAAATTTAAAATTGAAAATTGGTGTCAAGTTACCACCATTATGACATTCATCTAGTTTAGTATTATATGATCGATTTCAAATTGAAAAATTGGCGTCTCTCTTATTTTATTATCATACATGTGTATTGAACTTTTGAAAAAAAAAATCAGTAAGGGCTTTCTCATAAAAGTAACCAATGAGGATACGCTTCATTCCACAAAATAAAAACAAAAATGAAAAAGAAAAAAAAAAAAAAAAAACTCCGCTAACATTAGAAAAATAAGATGGAAATGGGAAGTATATATTTATAGGATTTTAAAAAGCCTTACTAGATATATGATTCCATCTTGTCTTTTCTTAAAGCTGACTTAAAGCTGACTAAAAACGATTCATAGACTAAAAACGATTCATCTCGTTCAGGCCAGTTTCATAGTATCCAACATAATATGGGAATAGTATCCATGTTGAGTTTGTTTTCCAACTTTTATAGAGACCCATAATTTTGAATTATTTTAAATCATTTCTCTTTATTTTTTTGATTTTTTTCCTAAGAAAACTTTCATTAATTTCAAGAATTCCTATATAAGGAGACCGTACACAACCATTCGATAGATCCAAAGAAAAAAAAAAGAAAAAAAAGTCCAAGTAGACTAACAATATGGTGAAGCTTTTGCATTCTTCTTGTGGCCTTGCTGCAGCTGTCCTTTTAGTCGTACTGTTGAACCCTGCTGTGGCCTGGAATTTCAGCTTTACAAAGAAACATGTGCGCGTGACCAACAATATAACACCATCTGCAACGTTGAACGTCCACTGTAAATCTGGGGATGATGATCTAGGCGATCATTCGTTGGATCCTACGCAAGAGTACGACTGGTCTTTTCGAGACAACATATTTGGGACGACGCTGTATTGGTGCTACATGAACTGGGAAAACTCTTATGGAGAGAGATTTGGCAAAAGTTTTGATGTCTATGAGGCTATTGTAACACCATGCGACAAAGATTGTATGTGGTCTATTGAAAAAGATGGCGTGTATCTTTTCAACAATACCGCACAAGCCTTCGTGAAGGAATACTATTGGGAGAAAGAAAACTGAAGGCATCTATTGATTGGGAAATTGTAAATCCATTGTTTTATGGCGATGAACACTTAACACATATGGAAAAGTAATAATGACAAAGTTGTTTCTTCAAATTTATATTCATTTTTTGTTTGGTGTTTTTTTTGCTAGATTAATTTTCTTTTTGTTTTTCTATTTTTTAAGTCAAAACTTCACGACGATACAGTCAAAGTTCATTATATATATTTATATATGAATAGAAAATGCGAGAGGAGGTCTGTGGAGTATCTTTGCATGATGAAGAGCTCTCTTGGATCGATCCATTAAGAAGATTGAAGTGATGATTTTCAAATGCTTTAGTTTCAACGAAATAGGAGAACATGGGATTAAGATAAATAGATTAACCGTGACAAAATAAAACTCACTTTGCAAGAAATTAATTTATATATGGTAAGCATGATTCATTAGATTTTATTTTAATGAATATAACGTAAATATATTGAATAGGTTCATATTTTAATCACTACAACAAACTTAGTATTTAGCAACCAAAATATTCGTTGCTAAACACTAATTTTCTGTTATTAAAACTTTTTAGCAATAAAAAAATTTGTTGCTATATTTATTGCTAATAGTGCGTGACAGTCATAAATTTGTAACAAATAATTAATTCGTTGTTAATAGTTTATTTAGCAACAAAATATTTTTATTGCTAAATAGTATCTATAGCCACAATTTATTTTCCTGCTAAAAAAATTTTTAGCAACAAATTAATTTGTTACAAAATTAAAATTTTAACAACAAAATTTTATACTTTGCCAATAATAATTTTTGTTGCTAAATTATATAATTTGTTATAAATAATTTTATTGAATGCCTTTGTAACCACTCACCATTTAATATTCTCTAACCCCTAAATTGTAATAGCCATTTAATATTATATCATGTAACCTAT
>JAJIYU010019896.1:0-10640 GCA_030144865.1 Tinospora cordifolia | reverse complement strand
GCCTTGATTTTATTAAATGTGAATTTGTACTATTGAATTTATTCTAAGGCATGTGGTATTGAAAAATAGAAAGTCAAGTGTGTGTCACTTGTAAAGTAACATGACCCAACCGCCAATTGGTTAAGTCCACCGTTAAAATAATGGTGGTATGTCCAAAACTCAAAGAATGTGGGGGTTGGGCTGTTACAAAATCTGTGTGGTTGCCCTCCTTGACGCCCTCTATCAGCTCTGTAATCCATACGTCGGATTTCTGCTCATCTCTGATTTGGTGTAAGATGTCTGGCTGGCGAGTCACTGCATACAAATATGCTCATGTATCATTCATAGCTACACCCAGATTATAGTCACTAATCAGCTGATACATATGACCCACTTCATCCCTCCTGCTCAACTTCCTACTAAGAGGATCGGCAACTACATTCAACCTGCCAGGATGATAGTGCAGCTGAAAATCATAGTCACTAAGGAACTCAATCCACTTCCTCTACCGAAGGTTCAATTCCTTCTGAGTGTATATGTACTAGAGGCTCTTATGGTTTGAGTAGAGATCAAAACTCTCACTATATAGATAGTGCCTCCATATCTTCAGCGCAAACACGATCGCTGCAAGCTCCAAATCGTGCGTAGGATAATTCAGCTTATGTGGCTTCAGCTGCCGTGAAGCATAAGTCACTGGCTGTCCTTGTTGCATTAGCACTGCACCCAATTCGCTAAGGGATGCGTTAGTGCACAAAGTGTACCTCACACCAGGGATAGGTGTGATGAGTACCGATGCTGTAGTCAACCTCTATTTAAGCTCCTGAAAGGACTGCTCACACAACTCACTTCAAATGAATTTCTCGTACTTTCTAGTTAGATTAGTCATTGGACCCACTAATTTCGAGAAATCATTAATAAAACCTACGGTAGTACCCAGTCAACCCAAAAACTCCTGATCTCTGTCACTGTAGTGAGTTGCTGCCAATCGGGTACTGCTCGCACCTTCTCCGGGTCTACTGTTATTCCCTGTATTGAGACCACGTGGCCAAGAAACTTGACCTGCATCATCGAGAAATCACACTTGCTAAACTTAGTTTATAATTTATTCTGCCTCAGTGTTTCCATAACAGTCCGCGAGTGTCGTATGTGCTCAGTCTCTGATCGGGAATATACCAGAATGTCATCAACAAATACTACTACAAACTGGTCAAGAAAACAACTGAAGATTCTGTTCATCAGGTCCATAAACGCGGCTAGAACATTAGTCAAACCAAATGGCATGACTATGAACTCATAGTGGCCATACTGCATCCTGAAGGCAATCTTCTGTATATCAGACTCCCGGATCCTCAGCTGATGATACTCTGACCTCAAATCTATCTTGGAGAAGTACTTTGCTCCACTGAGCTGATCAAAGAGGTCATCAATCTGTGGTAAAGGGTATCTGTTCTTAATTGTAACACTGTTCAGCTTCCGGTAGTCTATGCATAGCCTCATGGAACCATCTTTCTTCCTCACAAATAGGACTGGAGCTCCCCATGGCGACTCACTCTGTCTGATGAATCCCTTCACCATGAGCTCGTCCAACTGAGTCTTCAACTCTATCAACTCCACAGGTGCCATCCTATAGGGTGGAATAGCGATGGGATTAGTGTCAGGATGCAACTCAATCTTAAACTCTAACTGTCTATGAGGTGGAAGTCCAGATAGATCCTCTAGGAATACATCTATATAATCCTGTATCATAGGGATACTGTGAATATCCATGGTCCCCTCTGCATCCTCATCTGCTAACTGCCTGAAGTCTCCCGTCTGCTGAATGACATACAACAAAGCAAGTGTAGAACTCCTAGGCAATCTCCGAATATCCCCATCGATCCTTAATGTCTCTCCTGACGGCAACTGTATGGTGAGTCTCCTCTTCTAGCAATCAATCTGTGCCTGATATTGGGTCAACCAGTCCATTCCCAATATCACATCGTAGTCACTAAAATGGAGTGAGCAGAGATCAGCGGGAATCAGCTGGTCTCCAAATCTGAACTCAACTTTACAATACTTCCCTGAGCTCACTGTCTCGCCTATCGGCGTGGCAACATCTAATGGTACTGCCAATGGGTTCGTGATAAGTCTTAATCTACTCACCAAATCTTCTGAAATAAAAGACTGTGTGGCACTAGAATCAAACAAGACATGCATAGCAAAACCAAACAACAAAAACATACCATGAACCGCAGGAGTCGGGGCTGTTTGGGCCTCTGTTGCATACAGTCTGGTCTGTTCTCTCTGTCTCGTCTGGGACCGTGTCTGCCTCTGCTACGGTCGACTACCCTGTCCCTGCCCTGACTGCTGCTGTGTTGGTGTTAGATCTCTGGTAGGGCAATCTCTAGCCATATGTCCATGCTGGCCACACGAGAAACACAGCCTTAACTTCCTCGCCTGCTCCCTCTGCTCGGTGCTAATCTGACTTCCTCTGGTCCGCTGCTGCTGCCCTGAAGTCTAAGCCTGACCACTAGCAGTAGGTGTTCTAGATGGTTGTCGTCGGTCTCTCCTCTGCTACGGGGCTCCAGATGTCTGACCTGAATACGGTCTTTTCTGTCTACCTGTAATACCCCAATTTTTGACTAGGCCTCTGTTCACGTGTGGATTGTCGCCTGTTGAAAAATCTAGATGCTACTAAAAGTTTTTCTTTTGTCAAAATCTTTTCTTCAAAATCAAATTCATAACCCTTTGTTTTCAAGTCAACTTCTATAAAAATATTCTGTGCAAGATAGAAAATCACAATAATTTTGCTGAATAAATATAAGCGATGCAGCGGAATACTTTTTAAAACTATTCATTTAAACCAAAATCGTTAAACAAGGAAAGCCATTGAAAATAAAAACAATCGAATTTAAACCAATGTAAATACATTAAAACAATCCAGTAAAATACATAAATTATAACCTCCAAGTCACCTATCCCGGACGACCTCCCCTTAAGATGTCCAATCAAAGTGCGAGTCTTTAAACATAGGCTACGTCATTCTAAGTCCATGTGTACCTGGAAGATAGAAATGGGAGTGAACTTGAAAGCTCAGTGGATCGATCCTACACATCACATGCATTATACAGACTCAATCCAAAACATTACAAGCACTTTCAAACATTAGGCGTTTCAAACATTCTTTTGTTTTAGTCGAAGTCTAAGACCGAAAGAAGGTTGAGATGCTTATCAGTATTCCCTGTGATCCAATCTAATCTCAAAGGGTTCCAATAACAATATAAAATTAATCGACACTCACATCACAGCCTAAGGGAGCGTACTTACCCAGGCATCGTACCATCTCCCAAAGACTTCGAACTGTCACAGTTAGCTCCGGGTGGGAATACTTACGATCCACCTTGTAGCTCGAAGATCTCTAGCAGTGACATATAGGAGATGCCACCTAGATCTACTTTAGGCTCGTCAATCGTACCGATATGTGGATTCTTAATAAACCATTGTCTTATCTTAGTTTTACAAACAATTTCATTCATGCCAATCATCATGTATATCATTGAAAATAAATCAAAGAATGTAGGCTATTCACATGCGTAAATAATGAAGTCTAACTGCATGATTTCCTATTAATGCATACTATAAATAAACAAGGCACAATTTAAATAAACCATCACATCATCCTCCAAGCATGCCAAACAAGTTCAATCAATTTTATAACAAAATTCTAATAATCCTAGAACTATTCAACCAAATGTTTCGAATCTTAAATCCGTATAATACAAATGAGCAAGGACGTCACGCCCACCTGATTCTGAAGATCTTCAGGGTTCCCTTGCTGTCCGTCGAGATACTCGACACTTTAAAATGAGAGAATCTGAAATTCAACACTTAATAAAATTATTCTTAAGTTTAAATGATTTCTAATTTAATCAGGAAGTCTAAATGTCAGTTCCTACTAATTTAGGATTATTCTTCATTTCTAAAATTTTGTACATTCTAATTAATATAATTCCTTAGTCTTTTGAATCCCCTCAATTTGAATTTAAAACTTTAATAATTTACTTGTAAGCTTGTTCATAAAATTAGATTTCTAATAATTAAATTTTTTTGCAAATTAAATAGTCTATTTATATCATAATTAATTCAGTTACGAACAAAATAAGACTTTTAAATGTTACACATTTAGTTTCAGGGCCTATGGTTTTATTATTTTCTTATAAAAGATTTTAAACTCCTAATGTTTAATTAATTTTTTTATTTTCATATTTTCAACAAATTGAGTTATAAAATTATAAACTTCTAATATTAAATAAAATTATTAATGTATTGGAAAGTTATTTTCCTTTTTCAATTCTAATTTAAAATATTAATTACTTTAGTTTTATTGAATCAATTAATTCTCATGTTCAACATTTTATAAATAATCTAAATTTAAATTATTAAATAAATATTCTAAACTAATTTTTTTTTTCATAATTGATTTATTTAATTTCTATTTGAAACATAAAACTTTATATATTTCCATTTGCATCTATGATTAACTAAAATAAATTTTATGCTATCAAAAAAATTCAAATTTTACCTCGCGTCGTCTTCTTCGCGCGAGCGACTCTAACGACGAATCTTCTTTTGTTGCGCGTTGTGTAACACCCCGGGACCTTCCGAGCGTGCCATGTCGTGAGCGAATAAATAGAAAAAAATAGAAATTGACGATAAGTGATCGAAATCTTATTCGAACAAAATATGAGCAGTTTAGATATTTTATTTATTATATAATTATATTTATGGTGAATGAGATTTAACAGTTAAACTTTCATAGTCGATGGAAATCTTATTGCGAATAAAATTTAAATTGAAAAAAAAAATTATAACTAAAATAAACAATTTATACATATGAAGAAGTCTTAAAATGAATAAGGAAATTATACTATTAACATATATCTACAAGTTTATACTATGGTGTAATATGTTTGGCAATTAACTACGTATATATATATTAAAGTTTTTAAATAATCTAATATTGATTTATACTAAAGTTTTAAATAAATAAGATGATTATTATTGATTTCATGATATGGATATATGTATATAATCGGAAGCTTAGAGAAACTGGTAGAAGTTTGGTTTGGGCGGTGCTCGGACTGATAAAGAAGTGGAATGGAAGGAAGTAGGAGAAGAGGTAGTCGTTGTCTTGTTGTTCGTTGCTGGCCGATAGAAGGGCGTTGCATTCTGTTGCTACAACCCGGGAAGAAGATGAAGAAGCTGCATGGGTTCTAAAGAAACAGCTCTGGTTAGTGGCCGAACAAGTGATGATCACGAGTTCTAGAGTTAGAAAACAGGGGAACGGTGACCAAATTCCAGTGGAGCTGGTAGCGGAAAAGAAGAAGCTGAAGAAGAAATATGGCTGCCAGACGTTGATGCTGCCAGTTATGAAAGCTACCGGTGTGGTTTTGGAGATAAATGAACTGACCTGTTGCATCTAGTGGCGGAGCAGCTGGGAACGGTGAAACAGACAGCGGAGAACAGAGAACGAGAAAGATGGAGAAGTTGCGGGTGCTGTTATCGCTGCTGTTGCTACTGTCAAATGAAGGAGAAGGCCATGCAGAGGAGAGGAGCTGAAAAACAGAAGGGAGGTTGCAGTGTTGCTGTTGCTGTGATTGGTGTTGCTGCTGCTATGGCTGCCGAACGAGGAAGAAGAACCAGAGCAATGCTCTGTTTTGTGATGCCTACTGCTGCTGCTCCACGTTGCTGTATGTTGCGTTGCTGCTGGTCCGTGGAAACGAAAAGAGGAACAGTAGGTTGCTGCAACAGGATGAACCGAATGAAGAAGATGAAGACGCTGCAAGGTGAGAAAACAACAGGGAAGAGGAATTGATGGAACAGGGGCCGGTGTTGCTACTATTACAGCAGCTGCTGCTGTGCTGGACGTTGTTGCAGAAACCATGAACAGAGAAATCAGTTACAGCTGTTGTTGTGGACTGGTGGAACGATGAAGACGAAGGAAATTAGTCATTGGAGTTGGGTGGTGCGCCGAACTGAGAAGGCAAGGGGGAGCAGAGCGTGACTGCTCTGTTAAAGCTGCTGTGGTTGCTCAGGGTAGCTGTTGCAGAACCGGCAAAGGAAGAGGACGGTTGTGTGGAGAAAAAAAGAAGAAGAACAGAACTGTGCTGCAGCAGAAAGAAGACACAGCCCTGATGTTGGCTGCATGAACGATGAGCATGAAGAAGAAGAAGACAAAAAAAAAAACAGGGAGCAGCAGCTATTTCTGCTGCTATTGTTCCTTGCGGACTAACAAAGGGGTGCAGCAATGAAGAAAACGGTATGAGTTGATGTATTTTGGGTTTAAATCTTTGTTAAATGGTGTGATTCATGACTTTAGTTGGGGATTTGGGTTTTATGATTTGAATGTTGAATTTTGAAAGTTGCTGTGATGTGTATTGCCGGAAATCAAATTAGGATCGCGTGGTTTGAACATGATGAATGGAACAGAGAAAAAAAAACCTGGGGCGCGGTAGCGTGTGAACGTGATTTCGTTGGATGACGGCATTCGCCGTTGCACATCGATGGCGCGAAGAAGACGACACAAAGACAAGGTAAGGTATATTTTGAATTTTAAATGTTAGATAGTATGAAATTTATTTTAGATGATTTAGAATACGAAGAATGAAATTTGAAAATCTAAACCTTCAGTAGTTAAAAATATAAATTTCGAAGTCTTGTCAAATATTTTTATGTTAGAACTAGTAATTTGATCCGTGTGAGTTTTGAATTGATATTAAAAAATGAATATTGAAGTTTATCGAGGTTTAAAAATTACAACCTTATTTAGAAGTTAGATGAAAAAAAAATTAAATAAATATTAGATATTTTTTTATTCAAATAGAAATTAATTAAATTAATTACAAAGTTTAGTTGAGAAAATTTATCAAATAATTCAAATAAAGTAAATTTAACAATAGATTATTCATCAATTATTGAATATGAGGATAAATTGATTTAATGAAATTAAATCACTAAATCTTTTAAACAAGGATTGTAAGAAAATAAATTTTCCACATATTAGTAGTTTTATTAATAGTAGAAGTTCAAAATTTAATAAACCGAATTAGTTGGAAGTGTGAAAAATAAATCTTTAAGAGTTTAAAATTGTTTATAAGAAAATAATTAAATTTTAGGCTTTGAAACTAAATGTGTAATATTTAGAAGTCTTATTTTGTTCGTAACTAAATTAATTATGATATTAATACATCATTTAAATTGCTAAGATTTAGTTATTGAAAATCTAATTTATGAAAAGCTTGCAAGTAAACTATTAAGGTTTGAAATTCAAATTAAAAGGATCCAACAGATTGAGAAATTACATTAATTAGAATATGCAAAATTTTAGGAATTAAGGGTAATCTTAAATTAGTAGAAATTGATAATTAGACTTTATAATTAAATCAGAAATCATTTAAATTGAGAATAAATTATGAAGTGGTAAATTGGAGGTTCGTACAATTTTAGAGTATCGAATATCTCGAAGGAAAGCAAGGAACCCTAAAGATCTGCGAAACCAGGTGGGCGTGACTTCCTTGCTCATCTGTATTATATGGATTTAAGATTCAAAACATTTGATTGAATAGTTCTAGGATTATTAGAATTTTGTTATAAAATTGATTGAACTAGTTTGGCGTGCTTGGAAAATGATGTGATGATTTATTTAAAGTGTACCTTGTTTAATTATAGCATGCATTAATAGAAAATCATACATTTAGATTTCATTATTTACTCATGTGAATAGCCGACATTATTTGATTTATTTTCCATGATATGTGTGATGGTTAGCATGATAGAAATTGTTTGTAAAACAAAAATAAGACGATGGTTTATTAAGAATTTACATACTGATACGATTGACGAGCCTAAAGCGGATCGAGGTGGCATCTCCTATATGTCATCGCTTGAGATGTCGTGTTACAAAGCGGATCGTAAGTATTCCCACCCAGAGCTGATTGTGACAGCTCGAAATCTTTGGGAGATGGTATGACGTCGTGATAAGTACTCTCTCTTAGGCTGTAATAGTGATGACATGATTGATTTTAGACGGTTATTGGAACCCTCTAAGATTTGATTAGATCACAGGGGATACCGAGAGACATCTCAACCCTCTTACGGTCATAGACTACAATTGAAACAATGAATTGCTTTAAATGCATAATGTAAGTGTTTGAATGTGTTGGATTGGGTCTGTATAATGCGTATGATGTGTAGGATCGATCCACTAAGCTTTCGAGCCCACTCCCATTTCTATCTTTCAGGTACACCTGGACGTAGAGTATGTTTACTTATGTCAGAAGACTCGCACTCTAATTGGACACCTCATGGGGAGGTCGTCCGGGATAGGTGATTTGGTAGTCATATTTTTTGTATTTTACTAGATTGTTTCAACGTATTTTGTGTTGGTTTAACTTTGGTCATTTTACCTTTTAATGGTTTTCCATGTTTAACAATTTTGTTATGAATGAGTAGTTTTAAAGTATTTTTCCGCTGCTTTATTGATGATTTATATTTTAAGAATCCGGTGAATATATCAAGGAAATCATTTTAATTCTTTTGTTTTGTATGAAAAATTGTCCCGAGAATGACTTGAAACTATTGTCTTTGAACCTAAGATTGAAGAAAAAGATTTGATAAAACGAAACTTTTAGGTAGCATCTCGATTTTCATCGGGCGACGATCCACACATGAGGTAACACGTGAACGGAGGTCCAGTTGAAAATTGGGGTGTTACAAATATGGTATGAGAGCTCAGTATTATGATACACTGGGCTAGACTTGGGTTCACAGTATTTAATTTTCACTAAATTGTAGATCTTACTGGTTTTGATTTTCACTGAAAAGGGAATTTCATTAGATTTGATTTCTCCAAAAAAAAATGAAGTTTCTTTAACATGATTTTGAAAAAGGTAGCATGGGTAGAGGTCTAGGTTTTGTGAGGTGATGTTAGAGTACCTGAGTCACTGATTTCAGATGTGACTTGAATCCTGAAGGGCATTCCTGACAGTTGACCTCTTCTTGAAAAGGGTATCCCTGAAGGTTAGTGACCTCTCTTGGAAAAGTACCCCTGACGGTATATCTTTATAGTGGCACTCATATGGTTGGTGCTTTCTTTGAAAAGAGTGCCCTGATGGGTTGGCCTTATAGAACTGTTCTTGAGGGTTGGTGCCAGTCTTAGAAGGTGCACTGTTCTTGATGGTTTGATCCCAACTTCAGGAAGATGTCCTTGAAGGTTGAACCCTACTCGGGAACAAGTTTGATTTGAGAACTTGGCATCACAAGTAATGCAATGTAGTTGAACACCATGACTATAGGTCTAGGTAGAGACCGAGTGTTGTCTCAAAGGCACAGTGGATCATAATTAAATTAAAAGACTTTAGGGCATAGGTTAGAGACTGATAATGTGTTTGAATGCATACTTGTCTGGTCAGGACCCGAGTTCAGGAGGAGCCAGTATCTCTGGTCTCTATGTAGGATGGGGTGCATAGGGATTCAGGGTACGGAGGAATCCTGAATTCGAAGAATGACAGACCATGTTTGGTGAGTGATCAATTTCTTTGGCTGGACTTGCACGCACTGTATTGTACTAGGATGGGGCAGTACAGTATGGTGGGTCTTGTGTCAGCCTTAGAACAAGTCTGCGGATGCACAAGTTGCATTGTGCCTAATCAACACAGTGGGACGTGGCAATTGCGGATATCGAGACACTTGCGCCATTGTTTGGGTGTAATGCAACTCTGGGTGGAAGTCTGTGCGGAAGGGCGAGTGTGGGATGGGGCACATGGACCTGGAAGCACAGATGGAAGCTTCGGGATTGCATTATGCTAGCGTGTATTGTTTGCGTGGTTCTTGTACGATTGTTTGATATATATAGATATATATAGTTTAATTATTTACGTATTATAACCCAAACTCTTGTACCCGAAAATAGACGAAATGTTGCCGACTTAGAAGCATAAACCCCTAGACAATTGATACAAATCGAGAACTTAGAGACTATGCACCTAGAGCCACCCTAACACAAGAAATGCGAAAGGGCATGGGCGTATAGGATTTGGTGGTCAATAGGATAAGTACGGTATCAGGAGAAAACATAAAACATATATGTATACCTATGGAATAAACGTTGTCCTTCAACTTAGCATAAATGGATCATGGAATGCTAAGTTAAATTCTTGACTTATTGTTCATGTCAAGAGGTGAGAGATGAGCCTGTACTGAGTGGTGAGAGCACGTCGAGGGTGGCAATAACCTGAGAGACCTTAGTAATCCTGGAATTGATAACAGAGATTTCTTAGGAAGTGAGATTGGAGATCACTCCAAGACTTGTGGAACAAGTAGTGTAGACTCTACAGTCATTGGCATTACCACAGTTGTCGGTGCCTACTTAAACGTAACTGTAATACCCCAGAATTTTGTCAAATAATTTAAAATAAATAAAATAAGTTAAGTGAATTAATTTTAAAGATTTTAAGAAAATTTTTGGCGCAAATTGTGGGTTGGCACATGAAAAATAAAATATATTGGAAATGTAATAAAGAATTAGACAAATAAGACCTTAATTTGATAATTTAATGAAAATTACAATTTAGTAGAATTAATTATGAAATTTAAGAAGTTGCTTAAGAAATAAATAGAAATAA
>JAJIYU010019895.1:0-10645 GCA_030144865.1 Tinospora cordifolia | reverse complement strand
CAAGAGAAGCCGAAGTTCAATATCTTCACTCTCTCCTATTCCCGGAGAAAGCCTAGGGTGCGTTTGGTAACCTTACTAGCATGTAGGAACTTTTATTGTTGAAGTTTTTTTATGCTTGTTAGGTTTTGATCTGACGTGTTTTGTAAGGATGGCTGCAGGAGCAAGTCATGGAGGAAGTGGATTTGGAGGTTAGGTTGCTAATTCGGGTCATTTTATGGTTATGGAGTGGTTCAAAGTTCTCGGGATTCATCTGTATTGCACTATCTTCTGTGTTGTATTTTATCATGGCTGTTCTTTCGGCGGCTTTCTCAGGTTAGAAAGGTTTGAATCCTTCGTTGATAGTGAATCACTAACTTTGGTAAAACCTAGGAAGAATAAGAAGCTCTATTCATGATCAACTAATGTTTAAAATTTGTTTGCTTATGGAATTACCTCGACTAGTTGATTCACTTCTTCGCGTTATTAATTAAAATTTGTTTCTTAAATTGGGCAGTTTAATGATGACAATCTTGAATTCTGAGAAACCAGTATATATCTTCTCTGTAGAAACATACAGGTAACCACCTGGAAGACGAAAAGCCTGTTTTTTCATGTTCCTTTCCAACTAAGTTATCCTTTTTTATGTTTTTTTGTGTCACAGTTACTCGGATTTCAATCTTTTCAATCATTTAATATCATGCACCACTTAGCCCCTTGCCTCATTAAGCTGGTTGCAAGGAAACATAGAAAGGTGTACTAAGGTGCTACATTGATACATTGGTGAGAGTGTTAATATCTTTTTGACGAATAAGAATATTCCACTCATGTTACGCCAGACATTTGCATCTGATGTCTGATAGATAAAAATTTGCAGGGAATATTTTTAAATTTAGTAATGTGATTTTAATAAGTAACTGTGGTGACAACGGTATGAAGTTCCCCTCCCTTCTCTTTTCCATGCTATAGTTATCTTCCATTTGTGCTCATTCATCCCTCGTCTATGTCCTTGATTGCTGCTTGAATATGAGGACGAGTAAAATAAATGAGCTTGAGCACCAAAATACATAGCCTGTTCTTTATTACTTTGTTTGCAGGCTATACGAGCATGGTGCCATAGAGATAGTTTCCTGGTTTCTAGCTGCTGTTTGGCAATACTTTTTTGTCAAATGGCAAGAGCCATGAGAAAGACATAAGGAAATGTTACTTGTCAAATGCAGGATTGATTTTTGATTATTTCTGTTTCACAAACTCAAGAAAAATAATATCACGAAGCTTCCTTTGGGAATTTTTTCCTTTTTTAAACATGAACGAAAGAAAAATAATAGTAACATCAATTGTTGTTAATGGATTCTTTTGTATAATTCTCTTGTAAGAAAGTTTTTTATCTCTTTCTTCTTTTGTTGTGCAAGGTAGTAAGTTACAATTAACTTTTTTTGAATTTTAATAAAATAATATCATGAAGTTTATGTGAAAGCAAATCAAATCACTTGTTTCATCTCTTTTTTCTTTTTCTGGCTTATCAGCTATCAGTGCATGTGACGAACTTAGAATTTGATGTTCGGTGAGAAGACCTGCGCTTGTTGTTGTTTATCCCTCTACATTCTATTTGTTTACTTGTCTTTGTTCTGGGGTGGATCCCAAAGGAACTGCCAATGAGGAATGGATTGTGTGCCATATTGCAAAACCTCAAGAGAGGGCATGGCATCCTCGAATGGGAAATTCTTCTCACTTGGAATATGCAGAAAGGTGACTATTTATGCTTATGATGTAAATTTCTATGTTCTGTCTATATTTCTAGGTTTCTCCTTCTTTGTGGAGCTTGGCTTTAGTTATGACCCAAATTTATAACATATAGAAATGGAATTTTTTGCTTGTTATTTGTTCTTTGTTCTTTGGTTTGGGATACCATAAATTTTCTTACCTGCTATACTTTGTCCGATGCATTTTTTTTTCATCATATTTTCCATTTGCAACTCTTCTATGAGGGAGAATATGAAGCATCAATAATGTAGAATTGCAATATAATTTGTTCTTCGTGGTTACTAATGCTTTTTTAGTGCATTGGTATTCGTTGGGGCCAAAAAGTTTCAAGAGCACTTGAGGTGAGTTTTTTCCCCTTGTTTTGTGGCAACGTCTTTTGTTTTTGTTTTTTTTTTCCTTTTTTTTGTGGGTTATCCCTTTTGTGTTTAGTTGCCTCTAGTTTACATCTAGGTCAACTATATGTGTAATTATTGTAGGGACATTGAGTATTCACAATTTACAATCAATTTTTTTTTGGTATGGTCGTAATCTTTTTGACTGGTTAAGAAGTTGGTTAAGATGTTAGAGTTGTCAAGCCTTATCTTAGGTCCCTATGGAAGCCCTTGGGCTAATGATACCACTTTGGCATTGCCTAGGTCTTGGAGAAGAGGGCCTTGTTCTCTACATTTTTCTCTAAGGGTGTCTATGTTTTTTTTATTTTTCTTATTTTTTATTTTCCTTATTTTTTATTTTTTAAAGTAAAAAATAGGAGTCCCTCGATCCTTATTGCTGGAACCATCCTAACCCTAAATCCACTGACCTAGAGTTCTCTTACCATTCTCCAACTTTGGTGACACTGTCCAGTGAGGTTTCAACATTGGAAAGTATTTGTCACTTTCTTTTGATTCATCCAGTTGACAATATGCTTCCTTTTTTATTATATAATACATATATAATGAATAAATAACTAATGTTTTTCAAGATCTTTAATTAAATGTCTTATATGCCGTCTAGCCTACATGAGTATAATGCATACAAAACCCTCCTACAATGACAACACTACTTGATGTCTGGTAAGTCTTGTAGGTTAGAGGACACCTTGTTTGCAGAGCATTCTTTTTTTCCTTCTCATTTTATTATAATAATAAAGTGATTTATTTTTCTTAAAAACTATTTTTGATGGTTTGTTATTATATGTTTGTTTTACTTTAGAGAATGTACATATTCACCATAAGCAAAGCAAAGTGATGAGTTAATACTGTCTGAAGCTAATGTGGAAGAATCCATGGTCTTCAAAGTTCTCTGATTGCTGTGCTGGTAAATGGTGAAAGTCATCATGTATGTGATAATGGTAGAAAAGGATTAATGAAATAGCTCAATCAGTCTTACTTGTTTCCCATGTTTGCCACATAGCTTAGGCTTTTATATCTCCTTTTTTTTTTTTTTCTAATTTGTATTTCTTGAGAAGAAATTTTACAAAACTCAAATTGAATGAAATGAAGTTGAAGATGTATGTGTGATATGCTTTGATATATCCGTTATCATCATACTTCCTGCACAGTTAGCTTTTCAATGCATGTGTGTTTGTTCGTTAAAACTCAATGTTTTGACATAAATCGATTTTAAAGCATGAACAGATGTTACCAAGATACACTTCTAGTATGTTCAAGAAGAAAATTTAGCTTTCAAATGAAGGAATAACCTTCCTTTTCAGTGTGCTTTCTTTCCTTTCCCCTCTTAAGCACTTGGTTGGGCTGTTTTCAAACTAATGTACATCTTTAACTGAGAAGCTCAAGTCAAGTGAAAACTTTTTTTCTGCATGGTTTGTCATATAGCTATAGAAAATGCTCTTTCAAAGATTTTTTTTTTCTTTAATACAAAAGTAACGTAGTTACAAGGTATTCTCATTTTGTTACTGGCAGAGAGTGCTGTTTCTGTAAATAGTTAAAACGTTTACAGTCTCTAATTTTAAAAATGGCTTTAAAAACAAAACCCCTACCTTTCAACAATAAAACCTCTAACCTTTTTCTTCCAATGTCTATCATTTCTATTTGCTTTGACCAACAAATATTATCGAAGTCTGTGACTCTTGGTGGCAGGCATCCAACAGCTCTCCAATGATAGATATTTTTTGTCTTAACATTTTTTTAGCATAGGGAAAGCTACCAATTCCATCGAATTCTCTAGGGAACCATAAATAATTAATTACCTAGGGACCTGTAAATAATTTTTTCTGGCTTAGGCTAATTCTCACCTAGACAAGGAAAATCACATGAAGATTGCTTTGATGTCTTGAAACACATGAGGATTCTAACCATAAGGTTTAGTTGATGATTTGCTGTGCATTGTAATTAAGTTTAAAGCTTCTTTATGGCTTTATTCTCTGGGAGTTAAAAATATGTGTATTTTAACCCGGATTTGTGGATGTTTAGTTGATGTGGAACATAATTATGTTTAGAGCTTTTTTGTCACCATATTCCCCAGGATTAAGGGTAATAGTTATAGGTTAGATGTTATGTTAAGGTCCAAGAAGCTAGTCCTTTTTGTTTGGTCTGTCTTATGATTCTACTTCTGTTTTTTGAACCTTAAGAAAATTACCAACACTAACAGTTTTATTCCATTGGGTCCATCTGTTTTGTATATAAATTTTTCTTATTGCTACTTGGAAATCTAGCTGTGTTTCTTCAAATTGGGATAGAAATTTTATGTAAAACTCTGATGGCCCGTCAGTTTTTCTTTTTTCTTTTTTAATATAGAAAATTCTTCTTCATGGTACTCTCTTTATTCAATTTGTTGGTTTTGCCACTGAATTATATTATTCATGTGATTACAGTCCAATCTATTCTTCTACTCAAGAGCGTATTGATAAGATGTATAATTATCTCCATTGCCTCAGTTGTGTGGTTGAAGAGGACTGCTCACCAGTTACTTATGGCCCGTATTTCCAGCAACTTTTCATCGTTGGCACTCTAAAAAAGTTCCATGTCATTGCATCTTCCCTCTATTTAGTAGCATTCACTACTCTCTTTCAACCACTTATGAACTTCAGAGAGTGTGATGGTTTACTGGAAATGAAAATCAAGGACCTTGTAAATTATGCTTGGCATATTGCATTGTTGCGTTTCTTGCTATTTGTTTTTGGCTGTTAAATTTGATGACCATTCAAATTTGCGGTGGACTACATACACTGCTCTTGAGAATTGTATGCTTTGGAGTAATTTTATGAAACGAAAATAATTAACACATTGCTGATTCATTTAATTGTTGTAGTTAACAATTTGAAATGGCATATTAATAGAATTAAAATTGTGGATATACAGTGATTTGTTTGTGCTCTTATATTAGAATATTGCATGTATGATTTCATCATACTGCCTTGTGTCTGTTGTGTGTGCGTGTGTGTGTGTGTGTGTTTTGCTTTTAAGGAATCCGATTTCCAGGTGTGTTCTTGGAATTCTTTTGTTTTATTGTCTACTAATCAGTCATGTATGCTGAATATCCTCAATTAATCAATTTTAATTGATTTTCTTTGCAGCATCCAGTGGCTACCTGTGTCCGAAGCTACTATTTTGAATTTCTCGACTTCAATAATGGATTCAATGGCTTCAAGAATAATTTTGCAGAAGTTCAAACTTAAAGATGCTGGTGGTATTCTATGGTGTTATCAAATCCTTGTCTTTAATTTCACAACTTCAATAATTCTTTTGGAGCGAAGTATTGTGATGTTCTGCTTGCCTAATAGTCAACCTTGTGGAGGATGAGTGTCTTACACTGCCGTTGTACCCTGGCTTTTCCATAGTCATAAAAGAAAGCATAGGAAAAACTGTGCATATAGATACTTCGTAATTTGATTGGCTCTGGGTGACAGAGTAACTAGAAATTTGTATAGGAACCTTATCTCCTGTATAGAAATTTGGTTCTGATCAGCATAGGAATCTTTTCAGTAGAATTTGTATGTAAACGCTTTTACCATGGAATTCTAGTATTTTTCCTTGGATCTTTGATTGTTTGTACTGTAGCTATACCTCCCAGTTTCCTGCAAGTCCTGTATCTTTTACTTTTTTGTTTTCTCCCTTGCTTGTAACATTTATGCATTCAATCAAGACAAAGGTACGATGGCCAATGAAATTGTTGGAATTTTCTTCGTCATTCATTTTTGTTTACTCAATTTGGTATGT
This sequence comes from Tinospora cordifolia, assembly GCA_030144865.1. Classification (NCBI taxonomy): domain Eukaryota; kingdom Viridiplantae; phylum Streptophyta; class Magnoliopsida; order Ranunculales; family Menispermaceae; genus Tinospora; species Tinospora cordifolia. The sequence goes on along the minus strand of JAJIYU010019895.1, from coordinate 4,748 downwards.
GAAAGTTTTGATACTTCCTCTCTGTTAGCCTGTTTTATGTGCCATGCCCGGCCTAAGTCTGGTCAGCCTCACCTCTGGTTACAATTAGTAGTGCCACTTGATCCACAAAGTAGTAAGTCAAGTTATTGGATGGTGCTAGGTTCATTCTTTTGTTTTTTTGTTTTATAATATCAACTTTGTGAGCTGCTATCATCTGGCTCCAACCAATCAGTCCTTGTTGCCTCATTCAAAAATCTTTGGCTATCACTGTCTCACAATCATATTTAAATAGATGCTCAGCAATCAACTAATTTTTTTTTCCTGTACCACTTTTTTTAGTGTCTTTTATGGTAGCCTGATTTCCATGAAGATTTTATCGCAAAGCTTGTAATACATGACTTAGCATGTTCATAAGTTTTTTGCTGATTCAAGAGGGATACCATTCTGCTGGATAAATAGGACGATATCATATTTTGCCGATCTAATTTATTCCTCAACGACATTTTCATAGTAGGTCTCTCCATTTTTGTTGTTTACACATGTATAATCTTGTTAGCTGATGCAGGATTTGTTAAATCTTGGGGTTCCGGCAGCACACAATTTGATTGGAGGATTCATCCTATTAGTTTGTTGGTTTATTTTCATCATGAGGGGTGGGATAACCTACTGTCTAGTGATAGCATCTGAGCAAAGCTTGTGTAGAATTTCTATCCCAATGCTATGTTTTCTGGAATTCTCATGGTTGTTTTTCTAAATTTTTGATTGGATTGAGGTCAAATCTGCATCAGTTTCCATTTGAACGGTATGCACAGTAGATACAATACAGAGTCAAGATTTACTGTTAAATATTATGATTGATTTTTTTTTATTTATATTTCTGAGGCCATTGATGTACTAAGTCATCATCCTGTTAGCTCTCTTTAGTTTTTTTTTTTTTTTTTGTTATTTTGTAAGATTCTGTAAACATATAAATGTCTATGATTTTATATCCATTCGCAAGGTAACAATGCTTTATTTTAGCCTAATGGTCTCTTGGTGGGAGCAGTATGTTAGTTTCACAGTTAAAGTAAAATTTTCCCTTCCCATCCTTAGTTTCATTCATCGATTTTAAGTTTCCTCTGGTGGGTGCCATAGCAATTAAAATGGTCAAGAAATCCCATCAGTGGTGCAAGTTCAGTATCGCACTGATGGTTTCAATCATTCATGCAATATTTTTTTTTTGTGTCAAATACACTACACTACACACACCATAACAATACATCAAATATACTACACTACACACACTACAACAACATGTTCCTATTGAGAGTTAAAAGCTGCTCACTTAAATAGGCATTTGATGCCTTGACCATACACGCAATATTGTCTTGAACAAAATATGTAATTCAAAGAGCAGAACTAGCAGCAAGGTAGCTAGGTATCTGTCACTTCAGAAAGGCTTTCACAACAAATACCAGAGTTATAATTTATATAAAATAATTTTTAACATTATGGTATCAATTATTAAACTTATGATAAATAATTTTATAATAAATTAACAAACTTTACATTTAATTAAGAAATATAAAATTTTTATTAAAAAGCAGAATACTAATTCTGAGGAAACTTTACAATCATAACCAGTTTGTTGACAATTATTCCAAAAATATCATTTTGTCAATTACAAGTAAATCACATCACACTTGATTTTATAATTAACACACACCCATTTCAAAAAATTGCCTCCGACTTCTTTTGCATTTTTATTTTGAAACTTTTAAGTTCATGAAATCATCAGCCTTAATTTCTGTCAAAACGGGGTTTTACATAGCAAACTGGTTTAACTAATGATAAATCATTTATTTTTCAATTGAAGAAAAAGAAAAGAAAAGATTCCAGAGTGAAATTGAGCCTCAGATAGTCGATCGTCTGTCAACAATGTAGTTAACTTCAGCCGGTAATTCCAACTTAAAACAATTCATCCTCATTGGCCAAACACAAAGAACACAGCAAGAAGAAATAAACGGTAAATTAATAGTTTAAAATAGGGAAAAAAGAATCGAGATGTAATCGCAGAAATCGGCTCTGTGAACGAACAGAAAATTATCGATCCACAGATTCCTATCAGCATGCGAAACCTTTCGTTTCTCTCGGCCCGATCTGAACACCGCCGGTCATCGCCCAATCTTTACTACCGGCGACGTGGCATCGGGCCGGTCTTTGACAATCAACAATAAGAGGAGAAAAAACAACTACCAAAACATAATGGAAAAATCGGCTTTTCTTCAAAAATTAAGGAATAGATAAACCAAATCGAAAACCCTCAGAGACCCGTTTAAAATCACGCACACAGCGGTGGCCAGAAAAGAAGAGGAATCCCAGGCCGAAGGATCATCCGAGATCGAACAGAGTCGAGATGAATCTGATCGAAACACGGAACGGTCGTTCGGGGGTGATGGGATCGCTCAGACTGGCTTGGCCGCTGCTTTTGGAGTGTCATACGGCACTTCCTATCTTGGGAGTTCTTCCTCATTGGGATTTCTCACTCACTCTTCCCTCCCAACATCTATGAATATACACATTCTTCTCTAATCTGAAACCAAAACCTACCGAATTCAAATCCCTAACAAGAGAAGGAGAAAAAAAGAAGAAATCAGTAAGAAGCACCCTCAAGAGCCATTGACAAGTGAGAAAGAAGAACCAAAACGCAATTATATAGAGCTTTTGTATGGCACCATCAACCCTAACCCTAATATTGTTGGGCACGCTGATAGTGCGGCGCCATGTACGATATAAACCGGCAGTTTCGATTTTATTGGATTGCTTAACTGGGCCCAATTGTAAATGGGCCTCCTTTTAGCAAATCTCGTTGACTAGTCCAATTCAAGATTCAGACTGAAGCTTGCGAAAAAAATTGAGGAAATTATACAAAATATCGTTATTTTAAAAATATTATCAAAAATATTTTTGTAAAGTTTCTCCTTTTCAATTTTACCAATAGTTTAGTTTTATTTACAAGTATATCAAGACGCACTACAGTAACAACATCAGAAACATCGAAAGATGAAAGAAGAAGAAGCAGCAACACGACACAGCGGTGAAGCCACCGGAGACGCAACAAAATGAGGTTCAATAATGGCGATAAGCAGTTGGGGCTATAGTAACAACAAGCATCTCTCAGAAATCTGGATTCGATTTCTTTTTGTTCTTCACCATTGTAGCCCCTTCTCAATCACATAGCTGCAAAAAACCTTGCTGCTACCCCTGTTACACCACCACAGGCTCTCTGTGCTTCACCGTGACCGTTGCTGATCTTCTCCGTGACTATTGCTGATCTTAACCGTGCCTGTGGTGTTCATATATCTGGGCGTTCACAAATGTGGGGTGCTAATTTTGGGTGTCGGCCTACCGTTTTGTTGTTCTGCTCACCAACCATATTTTTGCGCGTTCTTCGTCGGACCGCGGCTGATCTTCACTGTGCTCATGGTGTTCATAGACCTCGACGTTCACAGATCTTCACCGTGCCCGAAAAACAACTGCAACTCGCAGCTAATCTACGCTGCGACCGCTGATAATCTTCATCATGCTCGTGGTGTTCATAGATATGGGCATTCACAGAGGTTGACAACAGTGAAGCATTCACAAAGGTTCTGTTCGAAGACCTAATTGAGGATTGTTTGACAACAACAAAGCATCAAACCAACGAGCAATCAACGAGGGACGCTATCGAAAACATCGAAGACAATGTATATTTTTGTATATTTTTTTATATACAATAATATACCAAAATATAAACAAAAATATACCAAAATATATTAAAATATGCTTCAGAATTTAGTATACATATTATTTTCTATATATTTAGTATGCATATTATAAAAAAATATAAACAAAATATACAATAATATACCAAAATATAAACAAAATATACCAAAATATACAAAAATATATTAAAATATGCTTCAAAATTTAGTATACATATTACTTTCTATATATTTAGTATGCATATTATAAAAAAATATAAACAAAATATACCAAAATATAAACAAAATATACCAAAATATACAAAAATATATTAAAATATGCTTCAGAATTTAGTATACATATTACTTTCTATATATTGTGGGCATATTATAAAAAATATAAACAAAATATGTCGCAACCCACCCCGTAAAGGTGACGTCACGACCGGCACATAATACCATATCCGCTACTCCTACGTATATAATACTACGTCAGCCTCTCACAGTTAATCCTACTCAATATCCCTACCGAAATTTTGACAGAGTCTCCTCTAAAACTTTGACTTATCCCAAAAATTTCTTCACCTGATAAACAATATTATGATCCACAAACATACACAACATATTTCATATATCATTCACAAATCAAAACTATTTTTCACTCTCATCTTAGCGAAAGTAACCTGATATCTCTCTGGTGATATTACATATACAGTGATAAGTATAATTATACAAAAGTAAAACTACAGAAAACAGATAAGCCCACGCACGTAGTAAAATTGGAAGAGTTGTCTACTCTTCTTGCGCTGGCCTTTTTTATTTTCTATCGGTTCCTGCAATGTTAAAATTTGAGTGAGCTACAACATGTCCAGTGAATATTCTTTATCTAAGGCATTTAGATGCATTTAAATAAACATGCAATTTCTCAAAATAGATCAAACATTTAAATTCATCATGCACATTTAAGCCATACATACATGCATTCAACATAGTGCTCATGCTGATTTAAAACAATCATGCACCTCCTTATCCTTTCATTTAAAACAA
>JAJIYU010019894.1:0-10635 GCA_030144865.1 Tinospora cordifolia | reverse complement strand
AAAGAATTACCATCGTATTTGCCCTGCTGATTTGGAGACACTAATTTTATGGTGAAAAATTCGATTTGCTTTTAGATCATAAGAGCTTAAAATACATCTACACCCAAAAAGAGTTGAACCTCAGGAAACGAAGGTAGATGGAGTTCCTCAAGAACTATGATTTCCAATTACACCACCATTCGGGAAAGCCAATGTGGTAGTTAATGCCTTGAGGAGAAAGTTCAACCACCAGGAGGAAGAAAAGGGCTAGATGTACCAGTTGATTGAAGACATGAGGTTGGGGATAACCCTGAATGGCAAGCAAGCCTACCTTTACAACATGTCTTGCTAACCGAATCTACTACATTAGATTAGGGAGGAACAGAGGCAAGACAAGTGGGTTGTAGGTCTGATAGAAGGAGTTGAACAGGGCAAGCATTCTGACTTTAGGTTAGATGCTGAGAATATCCAAAGGCTCAGAGAGAGGATCTGTGTACCTCAGAATGGATAGTGTAAACAAACCATACTAGATGAGGCTCATCAGACAAAGTATACCATGCATCTAGGTGGGGATAAGATGTATCAAAACCTCAAAAAAACTTCTTGGTGGAGAGGAATGAAGAGGGACATGGTTAAGCATGTTGCCAAGTGCTTACCTGCCAACAAGTGAAAGTAGAACATCGAAAACCCTCTGGAATGTTACAACCACTCCATATCCCTGAATGGAAGTGGGATAACATTGCCATGGAATTTTTCAGTGGTTTGCCCAGTAATCAGAAAGGAGAAGATATTGTTTGAGTGATTGTGGATCGTCTCACCAAAGTGACTCAGTTCTTGCCGATTAAATCCACAGACTAAGTCAGTAAGTTGGGAGAAATTTATGTGAAAGAAATCGTTAGGTTTCATGGTGTGCCCAAGACTGTTGTGTCTAGCAAAGACTTTCGCTTCACTTCACAGTTCTGGCAGAGTCTTAGAAGGAGATGGGTACTAAGCTCACCATGAGTATAACATTTCACCCTTAGACGGATGATCAGTCTGAGAGAGTTATCCAGATTTTAGAAGATATATTGAGGTCTTGTGTTTTAGACTTCAAGGGGAATTGGAGTAAGTACTTACACTTGGCAGAGTTTACCTATTATAATAGTTATCAGGCGAGTATTAAGATGGTTCCATTCAAGGTTCTTTATGGAAAACCTTGCAGATCACCTACTAATTGGGCTGAACTCGAGGATCATATATTAACTAGACTAGATTTGGTGGAAGAAATGAATAACCAAGCCAAATTAATACAGAAGAGGCTAACTATAGCACAAAGTCTTCAAAAAAGCTATGCTGACAAGTGGAGAAGGCCACTAGAGTTCCACGTTGAGGACTAGGTATTTTTGAGAATTAGTCCTCAGAAGGGCATCAAGAGGTTTGGATTTAAAGGGAAGTTATCTCTAAGGTTTGTCGGCCCTTTGAAATACTTAGAAGAATCGGGGAATGTGCTTATGAGTTGGACTTATCAAACCAAATGACTTTAGCTCATAGCGTATTCCTTGTATCCATGTTGAAAAAGTATGTACCTAACCCCTTTCACATCATCCACTGGGAGGAAGTGAATATTCAAGATGATGCTACTTATGAGAAAACAATAGTCAAAATCCTTGAGCATAAAGTACAGAGTCGACGAAGGAAGGATATTTCGTTAGTGAAGGTACTGTGGAAGCATCACAAGGTGGAAGAAGCTACTTGGAAACTCGAAAGCAAGATGAAGACCAAGTATCCACACCTATTTACTATAAATCTTTAGTTATGTACAAATTTTGAGGATGAATCTTTTTTAAGGAGGATAGGTTGTAATACCTTGAATTCTTTGTACTCAATCAAATGAAATTTATCATCAATTCAATAAAATTTGGCTGCCAAATGAAACTGGGTTAATATTAGGGCTAAATTTAGCAAGTTCTAAAAAACTCTCATTTAGTGACCTTTAGGGACCCAAAATGACTTGAAATGAAGTAAGGTGACATGAACTAATTAATTGGACAAGATATCCAAAAATAAGAACAATTGCTCGAGGTTAGGGTTTTCATTTACCAAACACCTTCCAAGGGGTCCAAAGTAGGAAAGAATTGACATTTGCGGTACTTCTGGGAATCGAAATGACCCAAAATGAAACAAGTTGACATGAACTAACAAAATAGACAACATATCCAAAAATCAAAAGAATTGACCAAGATTTGGATCTTCATTTGCTTAAAGACCTCAGTGGGCTCTAAATAAGAAAAGTTTTTGAACGAAAATCACCCAGGGCCAAACCATACTTTAAAATGTGCATTAGGTTCATGTGATTCCAAAACTATAGGATATAAATCATAATTCCATGTAAATAAGGATATATTAATTTTTGTTTGATTTTTGTGGACCCATGACGTCATGGCCACCTCTAACATGTACAAGTCACATGGGTGGAAAACCATGATCATGCGCACCCTACCCTACCTGAAGCTCCATGAGACTTTTCCATTATTTGAATTCATGAAAAATGATCCCATATGCCATACAACTAATCATGTATTCCAACACCTACTCAAGGATTAAGAAATCCCATTGGAATTGGAAAATCCAAGAAGAGTGATTCCATGTACACCATATTTGATCATGTATACCATGCCCCATTTGTGCTAAACCGACCATGTGTGTGTGTGTGAGCACACATGTGAGCAACCAAATTAGAAGTGTCTAACATCTTACTTTAGCCAAACCTAGTCGTTCCCTTGCTGTCACACTAATCAAAAATAGAAACTCCAAAATTAGAAACTCCCATGGCGCCAATTAAGAGCATCCAAAGTGTCCAAATTGACCCTTTGCTTGGTGTGCACACCACACAAGAGTTTAGATTAGAAACTCTAGAATCTGATTTGGTGTTCCTAATGTTTTGATATTGTGCTCACCACTTAGCCATGGTTGGACGTCCAAAAGAAAGAATAGAAAGTATGCCATATAAATTTGGTGTGATGAGCAAGCAAGAAACCAAGTAAGAAAGTATTATGATCATGATCTTATCCACTAAGGGACGTCCCAACTCAGATTAAGATCATTCTAAATCTGAAAGTATTCTCTAATATTCATTAAGAAATAAGATAGAGAATCAAATATTTGCTTATGGGAATTTGGCAAGTTTTAGTGGGCCCACAAGCTCACTTGCCTTTCTCACACAAATCGTCCCCTTATGAGTTTGGAAACATGCCCAAATGTAGTGAGCTGCCCTAGCTTCCTTAAATCCCCCCCTTGTGCTCGTGAACATCTATATAAATCCCCTCTTGTTCACTTTCATCTCATCTCAAAGCAAAGAGTTGACACTTCCCTCTTTGTTTCTTTTTGCCCTCTTCTTGGCACCTCAACTCACTTGTCTTTTCTCTCTTGCATGAGAAGTTTTAATTTCAGTCTTATAGTAAGTTGTTTTAAGTGTTTTTGTTGGCGTTTGGAAGTGCTTGAACGTTGGGAACCCTTGTTGAAATTTTTAGGAGAAAACATCATAAGGTGGAGGGGATTTCTAAAACTCCTATTTTACAAATTCAAGCCTTTAATGCATTCATGCTTTCAGTTTTTTATCATGTTATTTTATAAATTTCAGCATGTTTAAATTTCAGTTTGAAGCATGTTTGATCATGTTTTAATTTCAGCTAGCATGTTTTATATTTTAATTCATGCACGATAGCATAACATGCTTAGCAACCATGCTTAGGCTTATTTTTAAATTTTCTAGCATGTTATTTGTGTTTCTTGTGTTCTCTTAATTATTTAAATTCTAATATTAATTATTTTGATCTTGTTTCATATTTATTTGAATTTAAATATGAGAAAGTGAAGATAAGAACCACGTACCATCATAGTAGTCTAAGTAATGCTATGATTGTTCTTTACATATACTTAGTGTACATGAATAACATCACTAAGTGTAGATGTGTTTTAAAATACTTGGAACGGGGACATGTGATCCTTAATTCCAATGGAATGTGACATGATGAATTGTCATTCCATCTTAGAATAGGAGTATCAAAAACCCATTTTGGTCCAATGCGCAACACTTACAAGATATTGTTTAAAATACTTAATGCTTGTAAGTGATTGAAATTGGATGTACTTTTTATTTGAATTAGTAAATTAGTAGTTTGATGAATGATCCATTGAGTTATGTGTTCATCCCTCTCTTTGTTCATTTTCAGGAAACTGAATAAGATGGCAATGAAAATTTGATAGTAGCTACATTTAGAAAGTTTCTATATTTTTTGGAAAGTTTCTTTTTTTCAATGTAAGGGCATATTGCCCACTTTAGATTTATTTGACTTCCACTAAATTTTATTTTAATTTTGAGAGCTATGTACTTTCCTTTAAGTTTTAGTTATTTGAATTAAAGCATGCAATTCCTCCCTTATTTAAATAAATAAGAGTTTAAAGTATGCACTCTTTTATTTTATTCAGTAAATAAAAAGCGAACATTTCTTTTATCTCTATTGTAGTAGTCTTATTAAATTTAAAGTTAAATAATTGGATTGTATGCTCATTGAAAAATAACAAGACTTGAAATAACAAAAAGTGATGCAAGCTGTGTACTTGTAAATGTAACCTAGGACCCAACCCGCCTTGTCGTTACGCTTTAACCTGTCTCTTGGGGGTTGGGGTGTTATAACTATGGGTGTTCTTGTGATAAGGAATGATGGGTTTGCCCCTAGTTCCTGATGATAGAACTATGGGTGTGACCCTAGTTCTTTGATGATGAAGCAATAGGTGTGACCCTAGTTCCAAGGTTGTGTGATGGGCTTGCCCCTATCCCGTTGGAATCTGGTATATAGTATATTTTCCTCGACTTTTCCGACATGATAAGGACTAGAAAATACTAGGGTTAGACTTTTTGATCTAATTAACAAATGATGAACAACATAATGTTTTAAACGCCTAATGGAATCACGTTATGTGTTTGATTTAAATAATGCTTTTAATGTATTGTGTATGATTTATCAGGCTCTTGAGCTCACTCCACATCTTCATTTCAGGTGACCCTTGAGGCAGTTCGTGTCGATAGTACTACAGAGTACTATAGGAGCTACAAACGTCGCTGTTAAGGTTGTTATTAGAGTTATTTGTTTGGTAGTTAGTTTAGATTGGGTATATGGCCCTCTAGACTGGTTTTGAATTATTAATTTTCTTTATGGATTAGACTTTGGCCACATAGGCCATGTTTGGATATTTCAGTTGGAAACTTGCCCATGTTTATTTAAATTTCAAAAGTAGAAGTTAATGATTTAACTATAGACGACCGTTGTACGCTTCCATGTGTTACTCCTTGGTGAGTCCAGGAGTTTGATTATTGATTTATATAGGTTCTGGTATGTCCAGATGATGTTTGATGAGAATTGAAAGTGAAAAAAGTAACATCTCGGTTCTTGACAGATGATATTTGTGCCAATATTTAGTGGCGCGTCTCTCCATGCGTGACAAAAATGAAGGATCGAGAACTAGGGTGTTACAGACAAGGAAATGAGGGTGCTCATGATGGCCTCCTAAAGAGGTTCTTAGACCTGAGACTCAAGGAGTTTCATAGGGTTCTAAGTTTGGACGTGACAAATAACTAACTTCTCAATGTTGAGATGAATGTAGAGATACTAAGGTCATCGAGGAGGACCAGGCTCTCTTTGCTGCAAAGGCCACCTATACTAGTGAGGGGCAAGTTACTTCATGAGCCTATTTCTAAGAGTTGTTAATGAGTGCTTATGTCCCTAAGACAGCAAGGGAACGTAAGAAGGTGGAGTTTTTGGCTTTGCAATAGAAGGACAGGTTAGTAAGGGAGTGTACCCACAACTTTTTTTCCTAGAGGTTTATGCGCCTGAGTTAGTAGGCAATCTAAAGGAGAGAGCATATAGAGGCAAGTGCTAAAGTTTGAGACAGACAATAGAAACGAACGTTTCGATGGTCTAAATAGTACAGGGTAGCGTGCATTGTTTGGTTGTTTGTTGGGTGATTGTATGTAATATATATAGTATAATTATTTTGAGTATAATAACCCGAACTCTTGTACCCAGAAACAAATGAAATGCTGCCTACTTAGAAGCATAAACCCCTAGACCACTGAAACACATTGAGAACTTAGAGACAATCCACCTAGAGTCACAATAGCACGAACACGCGAAATAGTATAGGTGGGGTATATTGAATGATAGTTATTACAAATCACAATATTCAAATGATGAGGAAAACAAAGGAGTGTTGAGGTCTTGATTTTACATAAGAATAAGTTATACATTATCTGTGATAAAGGGAAGTTATGCTTCATCATGACTAAAAAATTATTGGCATTAAAGCAAATGTTTGACTTTTAAATAGTGTTAGAGGAAAATGGTTTGAGATGAGAATAGCGACAAGCCAGAACAGAGAAGGGATAATAACCCTGTCCCAAGGGCATAAGTAGTAGCAGTGCTGACTTCAGAGATTATAGTGGAGATCTCACAGAGAATGATGTTAGAGGTCTCTCTTAGAATTGTGGGGCAAGTGGTGAAAGCCCTGCAACCAACAGTGACACCACAATTGTCAGTACCCCTAGGCTCGGAACACAAAAGGTGAACCCCTTTCGGTTTGGGTATTGAACCAAATGTTTGAGTTTTTGGAGTGATTTCTCTCCCTAGACCCAGAACATAAAGGGTGAACCCCTTTCGGTCTTAACTACAACTGTGAACAACGAATTATTTGAATCACGTAATATTTGAGAGTGCTTGAAATGTATGTCTTATTTTTTAAAATAATGATTTAAATACTTGGAATGATCAATTGGGCTTTAAGCTTACCCATTTTTCTAATCTTTTAGGAAATTGATAAATCAAGGATATATGGGAGTTACTTAGAATATTTGCTTTAGATTTTATTAAATTGTAGGGCATGCTGGCCCAATCTACTTTATTCAAATATTGAAATTATAGTCGCTGTAATAAATACAAAGGCTATGTACTTATCAACTTTTGAATTGATTAATGATATTGATTTGTTTTTCTTTAATACTCCTCAGTATTCTACCTTTATGAAATATTTGCATGAGTTAATGTTACTCAGGAAGTCTGTAACACTCCACCTCCCGTGTCGCAGGCCCACGTCATCCAATGATAATTTCTTTCTATTTTTGGTCTGTTTGGGAGGCAAGCCCCATGTTACGTTATCTCTTTTCTTTTTTCTTCCTAAATCCTTAAGATTTCCCGAGTACATTAACTTATGCACAAATATATTTCATGAAAAATTATAACAACACCATGATACAAATAAAATCCCATATAATTAATTAATTCAAAATTCCAAATCCTTGGGACTTTTTGAATAATATTAACTCATGCAATAATATAGAGAAATAAACATTTAAAAATATTTAGATAGAATAATTCCATATCATTAATTAATTCCAAAATTCAAAGGTACATAGGCTCTGCATTCATTACAATGAAAAATAACTTCAAAACTTGAATAAAATAGATTGGGCCAACATGCCCTACAATGTAATAATATCTCAAAAAAAGAAAATAGTCTAAGAGTATTTCATAAGGTCTTGATCTATCAATTTCCTAAAAGATTAGAGAGAAGGGGTGAGATTGAAGCCTAGTGGATCATTTCAATATTTAAATCATTATTTCAACAAATAAGACAGACATGTCAAGCACTTTCAATTATTATAAGATTCAAATAGTTCATTATTTTTAGTTGTAATTAAAACTGAAATGGTTTAACCATTGTGTTCTAAGTTAAAATTCTGGCATGATTGGAGCACACGCGAAGAAATCCCTCATCATGCTGGTAAGTGGTTAAAATCTCAATTAATGTTTGATTAAGTGTAAAAACATAACATTCATGTAAATAAACTGAATTTAAACAAAAATTAAACATGTGAGCATAGTAGCAACATAGCCTCGATCATATCATCACATAATGTACATGTTTATTAACATAAGCCTAAGCATGCATATTCTACATGGTATGTATAATAATTAATCATGAATATTCAAAGCATCAAATACATGCAAGCCTTATTTAAATCAAAATAACAAAGTAAAAGTTGAAAATCATCTCCACCTTAAATAATAAACTCCTTTTTGAACCTTCAGTTGAATCTCCTTTAGATCTCCCCAATTACTAGCACAGAAATTTGTACAACACTTCGCTACTACTATGTCAATTGTTGTTTAGAACAACTAAAGAAAAAAAGGGATGCCAAGAGGGAGGCAAAGAGAGCAAGAACGACTTCTCAGTTCTTATTGAGATGAAGAGAATGAGAGCCCAAATAGCATTTATATAGAGTTTCAATGGGTAGGATTTGGCAAGTTTGGGGTGTTCTCAGCATAGAAAACTTGTTATTTCTTCAACGTGGCGCACAAGTATTTAGAAATTTGGGTTTCTAGGGCTCTTCTGCACACAAAATCTTCTTTTTTTGGAATTTTTCGTCGTGTTACTACGATAGGGGACTATAGTAGGGTGGATTTTTTTATGTATATTTTTATTTCCAATTTTTGCTTTTATTTTTCATGTGTTTCTATTTTCTTTTATTCCCACACACACACACACACACACACACACACACATATTAATTATTTTTACACCAAAATTTTTGCAAATTTCCTTCAATTAATTTCATTTCACATCTTGGCTACATAATCTTGTATTCAAAAAATTTCATAAAATTTCCAAGGATTTCATTTAATCAAATTTCGTATAAATTTTTGGGTATTACAACTACAATACCCCGAATTTTTAAATGAATTTTTAACACTTATGAAAGAAGTGTAAAAATGTTTGAAAACATGTTTTGAATGGTTATTACATGGTATTGTATGAAAATAAAATAAATTGGAATGTCGGATAGTTGGAAAAAACTAAAAAAAATGTGAAAAAACAAAATGTCGCATTGGCGACCGCAGTCACTGAATGGCCAACAACAATCATGAGAGGATAATCACGAAAAAAAATTAGGTCACAATGGTGACCGCGGTCACTAAAGGGTAGACCACAGTTACTACGCGATATTTAAAAAGTTTCGAGCCCTAATTCGGTCATTTCTCAATTTCAACAACTCGTGAGTTTCAGTGGCCGAGATTGCAGAGGTGATTCATGTTAGTCTTTCTTGATTTCAATTATGCCATTGAAGTATCTTAGCTCATCTAAATCCCTTTCTATCAATGATTACGTAAAGAGGAAGGAGATTGGCATTGGGAGAAGAGGAGTTCTTGCTGAAAATTGGGAAATTGTAACAACTCAAAATGAGTCATTTTTTATCTTGTCTATAACTGTTTTACTACTGTTGTTGTGTGCTTTGAGGGTAAATTTGATGTTTGAAATGAAGAACTTAACTAAGGGAAGTGAGAATCCTGTTTTTGAAGTTACAAAGGGGGAATTCAGGGGACAACAAGAGGTATAGGCTTTAAATTTCTATACCTTTATGTTTTAAATAGTTACATGTCGTGATTAATGTAGAATTGAGTGTTCAAATCATGTGGGGACCACAAATTGAACGTGGGCACATGCATTGTCAAATTTGGGAAAAATCTTGTGGTGACTATGATCACCACAATGAAGATCGCAGTCACCCTTCAAGTGTTTGATTTCAAGGAATATTTTGGGTACGATTGCAATATGTGTAACACCCCAACCCGTATTTTTAAGCATTGGACATGACCACCATTCTCTTGACAGTGGACTAAACCAAATGGTGGGCGGACCAGTGTTACATTTACAAGTACACAACTTGCATCACTTTCTATTTCAATTATTTCATACCTTAATTGTATTTAATAGTACATAACTTCAATTTAAGAATTTAATAAGGCAATAGTAGAAGAAATAACTAAAATTCATAAACTCAATTAATTAAATAAAATTGAGTATACAATTTGATCTTGAAGAAAAACTATTGCAGCAGAAGATTCAAAACTTGGGCAACATGCCCTTACATAGAAATTAAAAACTTTTTAAATAAAAAGAACCTAACTAATATTCATGGTCTTCATGCAAATCAATTACATAAAAAATAGAATGAAGGGTGAGCACATAGCCCAATGAATCTTTCTAAACATTTAAATCATTATTTCAATTCAAACAAATCAAGCATATAAAAAACTTTTGTACATTGGGCAATTCAAACTAATTTCTTGTTTATGGTTAACATTTAATATTCCTGTGGATTACGTATTTCTGGCTGTTGGATGCAATTTTTAATTACCAAAATTACTTTCTAAAGTTGCTATTGTCCGAAATTTGCCAATTTTAAACTTTCTAATTGATGTAAACATGGTTTATTGCACATGTCTTTCCATTTTATTAATTTTCTAATATTCATTCCTTTCTATTTCTTTAATATTTTTAATGTCAACAATTTAATAATCTATATTTTTCATTTCTTCATTTTCATATTTTTATATTTATATTTATTTCATATTTTTATTTTTATATAATTATTTATGTAATTATAAATTGATACTTATATAATGTTATATTTATTTTAGTTAAATACATGCTTACTACATTTTTATTCAATTATGTAAATTTTTCTATATACATATTCCTATAATATGTAGTATTTAACATTCATTGTGCTAACATACATATTATTCATACACACATTAACCTATATATATATATATATAT
>JAJIYU010019893.1:0-10607 GCA_030144865.1 Tinospora cordifolia | reverse complement strand
GAAAAGGGGTCTCTCTGCCAAAATAAAACCCTACTAGAAGGTTGTACTAGTTGCTATATGGTTATCCACATGGGAAGAAAGAAATACCAGATTCTTCTTGGATAAACGGAAGACAAAGAGGATGTTTTGGGAAAGATCAAATTTTTTGTTTGCTACATGGATTTTCCACACTAAACTAGGGATAGGATACACTTTTAGGGAGTGGTTATTTAAGGAGGAAAGCATTTTGCAATCCTTATAGGCTTTGTTTTTGTTCTCAAGTCTGGATACATCATTCGGATTGGATATACTCTTATTTATCTTTATTATAATAGTTTTTGTTTCTTAAAAAAAAAGCGTGTATAATTTCTCTACTTGCATTCTTGCATATGCATCATGTAATTTGAGAACTCATGTATTGTTTTAAATTATTGGCAAATGTATATGATGGTAGCTTGCGATACCGTCTCACTAGACTTTTTAGCTCATCCCTTTTTTTTACACCTTTCAAGTTCATCCAATGTCTAAGAGAAGGGCAAGAGAGTCGAGTACTAGTTTAAACTACTCACTTTGTTCGAGAATGAGTACAAGTTTTGTGCAACTTGTTTGTGATAGGGTTACTAGTGCTTGGTGATGTGTACTAGCTCGAGTGACTTGCATCTTAGGATTTTTGGTGAAGGGGTCGTCACAGGTCTATGATAAAGTGAGTGAAAATAGTGCCACTCTTTTTAAATTAATGGGGTTAATTTATCTTCTAGGGCGGGCATATCATAAAATGGGGTCAAAACAGCCTCTCTTCTTTAGTTGTTGCTTGCTAGCTTAAGCCTTAATTGAGTTTAGATGGGGTTCAAATGGCAGGCTGTGTTAAGTATGCTTCTAGTAAACTAAATCTTTTTCCACGACAATTGTTGCTGTTGTGCTAAGCTCTCTATCAACAATTTGGGGAAAGCATCCACAGATTTAACAATGTTTCTATTACTTGAAAATCATGCCAAAATTGATCTAGAACATAATCTCCTTTTCCACCATTGTTGGTCTTGTTTTCTTAAAAGTCATGCCAACAGGTGGGAAAGCATCCCCAGATTCAACAATGTTCCTGTTACTTGAAAATCATGCCAAAATTGATCTAGAGACAATATTCTACTCATTTTCCCCATTTTAGGTCCTCTTTTTTCTTATGTGAGCCATAATAGTTGCTAATTCTCAATCATAATTGCTTACATGGTTATTGTGGTTGATAATCATGACTTTTAAGTAGACAATTCAACCAATGCCAAGCTTGAGATATTCAATGAAAGCCCACTCAAAAAGCCCAGTTACCTAGGGAAGTCACATGATAGCATTTTCGTAATTGACAATATGGGGCCTTTTTAAAGTTTTTAATAGTAGCCAGACTTGGGTCAAGCATAACCTCTACTGCCATCTCCATAACCATTTCACTCAATGTAACTTCCTAAGGAAAATCTATAGACTAGATCTTTAGATTGAGTGATTAAGATTCTACCTTCCGTCCATTAATGAACAAATAAGTTTTCTTCCATGCAATTCCTCAATGACCATAAAATGGTGATCAATACTATCCCCCAACACACATGAAAACAAACCGATTGCATATAACATTTAAATCACGATTAAGAGAAGAAACCAATGAAGCAACAACATTACCTTTCCAAATCAAAAAGTGTTCCCTCATCGGTTCCCTCAAATAGTTCATCAATTGAAGATGCTGCAGTACAGAAAAGGCAACAATGATGATTGTATAACTCATCAACAAGGGTAATAAATCTCCGAGCCTGAAGAATGCAAAACACAACAGATTCAGTAACAGAAGATGGCTAACATGGCTTTACTTCCCACAAACGAAAACGAATACATAGCATGGGCAATGCATTTTAAAATTTAATCATATTATATGAATCTGCAGAAAGAAAGAGTGCATCCCATGAATTATAGAATTTACCACCAGTTAAAGAAATTTGTGCAATTTGAAATTTCTGGTAGATCATTGAGCAGCTACTTACATGGTTGAAACTAACCCCCCCTCAGCACCACACAGTTTCTCAAAGCTAAAGGTACCTCAAATGGAATCTTCCACAGGAAGCCCAACCCATTAAAAGGCTCAGATTAGTTGAGCTAATTGAGGTGATTTTTACTACAGTACAGGATTGGCCTAACTGCAGCCTGGAAAAGAGAATGGCTTCGGTGACGAATTATAGCAAGAGCAAAGGTACCTTGTCACGGATGCGCATGCTCATCATAGGAATATCTGATATGAAGACTGTGTGATAATTTCTTGCAACTGCAATGTAATCCGCTGCTCCTACCTGAAGAATATCATGGTTTAAACTTAAAATCATGCATACTTTTTTCTTATGTAATTTTTTTTTGGTTAATTCTGGAATCTTACAAAAGGTAATTAAATACTTTATACAAGGTAATTACAAGATTAACTCACGACAGGTTAGAACGTGACTCTGTATAATAATGCAAATGAATTTATTACCGGGCGGCCACACAGATAATCAAATGTGAATCGTGCAACTCCATCACAGCTTTCAGGGACCTCCAATGTTCTGGACTAACAAACTGAGTGCATCAATTATCATAATAGTTTCTACTGGAAAATTATTCATGAAAATTATTGAATATATATATACCTTCCAAACATCACAGGGATGGTACTAGAGATGATCCTTCCACCAGATCGATTTGTGACTTCTAACCACATCTTCTGAAATTCTTGAAAGGAGTTATCATCTAATGGCCAGAAGTAGTGAGCCTGCAGAAAGATATTCTATGAAAACAAATAAATTGAAAGATAAAATTCCTTTCCAAGATAAATTCATTATAGAACCATTCATTTTCACTTGTAAGGGAAAATTTAACAGAGAGGATAATTGCAGTATTAAAAACTAATGGGGGAGAATGATAATCAGTGGAATATCTTCAGTTACAATATCTGTTTGGTAAAAAACTGTCTTGGGTTCCGCAGGACAATTGGAAGAGGGCACTTGGCATTTCTGGAGATCTTGAAGGTAGTGAAGGGTGGACAGATGTTAGGAGAACAGGGAGAAGTGACAAAGCATAATTTAAAATAGGGAGACAGGTTGATACATTCCTTTGCGTATGAGAGACTCTTCAAAGACAATCAAAGATAGGGTTTCCAAAAGATACCCTTTGTTTTCTTCCTCCTTGGTTTAGGATGGTGGGCGACTCAAGCTTTCGGAACCAAATACAAGTAGCTCTCCCTGTGCCTTTCCAGAGATGGAGTGGAGGTGATGATGCTCAAAGAAGCAACCAAAGCTCAGACCTATTTCACTTTTTTCTGATCTACTCATTGCAGAGTGGCTCAAGTACAAGGTGCAATTTGCTAGGGAGGTCAGGGATTTATTGAGCAGAAAAATCCATAACATTCATATTAATAGCAAAATATTTCGGAATGTGCATCATAAACCAAAATCATAACCATTCCACACAAAACAAAATATACCCCCTAAACCACCCAAGTCTCTCACATTAAACATCCATTCCAACCCCCATACCAATCAGACATAGAATAGCCACCTGAACACCCCGCTGAACCCACCCAAATGCTAGCTACCAGTTTAATGGCATCCCACAAAAAACCAAATGTACACCCTAAACCACCAAGTCTCTCACATCAAACGTCTTTTCAAGCAGCCATGCCAATCGGACATAGAATAGCTCCTTGAACACCCTGATCAACCCACCCAAATGCTCGCTACCAGTTTAATGGCATCCCACACTTGGCTCTCTTTCCTCACTCTATCATTAAGAATCTTCCCATTTCTTTCCAACTACAGCCCCCACTATGTAGTTAAAGTGCAATTATAGCAACCCCTTTCTCATTACTTAGAACAACTGACCAAATTAGTAGCCAAAAGAACCCCTCAAGAGACCTTGGCAAATCAAAGATGAATCCATAAAAGCTTCTCCAACAACCCAAATACTTCTAGATAAAGGACAGTCCACAAAAATATGATCAACTGTCTCCCCATCTTGAAAACACTTAGGACAACCACAAGGAGAGATGCAATTCTTTGCAAAACATCCACAATATTAAGTTTTCAATGAGTCAATTTCCATCCAAAAATCTTGAATTTGGAGGGACTATGCATGCCAAATGATATGGCCCAAAGGAAAGTGAAAAACATTAGAAAAATGGGATGGCTGTTGGATTTTTGACCTAATTATCCTAAATAATTTTTAAAAATTATTTAGGATGTCATTAATTTCAAAATAATGACCTTCTTGCCCTAATTGTGCACTATCAGCATCCAATGAAGGCGTCTTTTGTAAAGACGCCTTCATTTTGCACTAAATACGTCTTTACAAAAGACGCCTTTAGTACAAAAATAAAAAATGTAACTTTTCCATTTTGTACTAAAGCCTTTAGTACAAAACTAAAACAAATTGTAGTTTTTTCTTAAACCACTTCCAACGGATTCTAATAATCTTACAAGGCCTCTCGAAAGCAACGGAAAAATTTTTCAAGAGTCAAATCATAATTTTGTTATCCTACTAAAATATAAGTTTTCGATGAAAACATAAGAATTTAGAAATATGTTTTTGTTCATTATGGCCAAACGGCAAGGGGTTTTTTCGCAAGACTACTTCATTATGTTACTTGATTTTCTAGTTTTCAATGAAAACTTAAAAAATTTAGAAACCTCCATTCTAGTTTTCTGATTTTTTGACCTCTGGATCAAAATTTAGTTATTTGATTTTGTAGTTGTTTTATGAAAACTTGAGAATTTTTTGACCTCCATTCTAGTTTTCTAATTTTTTTAATTTTCGAATCAAAATGTCCATTGTGAATAGAAACAAATTTCCAAATTTTAAATTTTTCATCGATAACTAAAAGATCAAGTGAAATAGCCAAATTTTGATCCGGATGTTAAAAAAATTTTCCATCCCTTTTAGGAGATCATGTGAGGCTATCACAACATGTTAGAAGTAGTTTCGCAAAAGAAGCCCTCATGGTTTGGCCACAATGAATAGAAAGAAGTTTCTAAGTTCTTAAGTTTTCATCCAAAACTAGAAAATCAAGTGTCATGGCCAAATTTTGATTCAGGCCTCAAAATTTTGTTTTCACTTCTGAAAGGTTGTGTAAGGCTATTAGTACACACTGGAAGTGTTCTTGTTAAAAAAAAAAACCCTTGCAGTTTGGCCACAATGAACAAAAACACGTTTTTAAATTCTTAAGTTTAAATTAAAACTAGAAAATCAAGTGACAGCCAAATTTTGATCCAGGCCTCAAAAAAAATTTTCGTCATTTCTAGGAGGTTGTGTGAAGCTATTAGAACGCGGAAATGTTCTCGCGAAAAAAGCTCTCGCATTTTGGCTGCGATGAACAAAAATAGATTTATAAATTCTTAAGTTTTCATCAATACTAGATAATCAAGTGACATAGCCAAATTTTGTTCCAAAGGTCAAAAAAGTATTTCATCACTTCTAGTAGTTTGTGTGAGGCTATTACAACGTGCTGGAAGTGGTCTCGCGAAAAAAGTCATTAGAGTTTGGTTATGGTGAATAGAAGCAAGTTTCTAAGTTTTCAAGTTTTCATCGAAAATTTATATTTTAGTAGGGTAGAAAAAATATGATTCAACTCTCAAAAAAAATTTCCATCACTTCAAGGAGGTCATGTAAAACTATTAAAACACGTTGGAAGTGATCTAAGGAAAAAAAGAACTTTTTTTTTAGTTTTGTATTAAAGGCGTCAGAGGTACTTACCACCTTAAACGCCTTCAAGGAGGTCATATAAAACTATTAAAACATGTTGGAAGTGATATAAGGAAAAAAGAACTTTTTTTTTAGTTTTGTATTAAAGGCGTCAGAGGTACTTGCCACCTTAAACGCCTTGTTGGACGTTGACAGTGCATTGACAGGGCAAGAGGGTCATTATTTTAAAATTAATAGCATCTTTGTAATTTTTAAAATTATTTTGGGTAATTAGGTAAAAAATCCAATGGCTTTTCATGTAAAGATTTGCAAGGAAGCTGACCATTAGTATTGAATTTCCAGATGAAATGATCTTAATTAGATAAAGATACGGACTTGAGAATTGAAAGAAATGGTCCATTTTCATTGAACTTTTTGTGGGTTAAATTTCTAGACAAAGTGTAAGGTAGTTCCGAGATTGACTAGATTCAAGAATGGAGGTTATTTATAGGTTGATTACTTTCCAAAGATAATTTGTAAAGGTTAGGGAATGACATTGTCGATGGAGGCCAGATATGATGTTAGTGTCAAGCAAATTTAATGAAGACATGGTCATGTCTTGCTAGTGGAATCTTACTTTAACAAACGTGGGGTGTCTTAAGGATCACAAACACGGTACTCAATAAACAATCTTTGTCCTAGAAGAAGCTGAGTTTGTTGGTTGGCATAACGTATGGGAGGCAATGAACGCCATTCTAAAAGGGGAGAATTCTCCAATGGAAAGGAGCTCTTACTGTAGAAACCTACGGTCAAACTAGGAAAAAAAGCGCCCATTTCAATCCTCCTCCTTCAAGCAAAGACCATTAGAAAGGGAAGATGGATAAACTATTGATTGGTAGTGCTCACATGGCAATGTAGTCGCCTCAACCGCCCCCCATCTAAGTCAAAAGAAGATCGACTCTAAACAGGGGCCATCTAGATTGAGTGTCAAGTAACCACTAAGCACAACCACCTTTTCCACTGGGAAGATCCTCAATAAACCATACTATGATGCTTCATCCTAGGAAGACGTAGAGGTAGACCTGAGCGTGGAAGTAAGATGAGATATTAGACTGAGATTCTTGGTCTATTGCACAACAAAGACAAGGTAGAGACCAGTCAAATCTTGAAAGGAAAGACCACCAAGTTTCAAGCTACCGTTCAAAATTGAGGATTAGGTTTAATGGAATGCTTTGGAAAGACATGATATTAGCTTGTTGGCATGCGTGAATTGGAGCTGAATGCACCCATCCGCAAAAATAGCATATGGATACCCTTTGGCTAGATTGCTGAGCTTTACATCAGTTTGTTGGATATTGTTGACACCACGTTTACGCAGCCCATCATCTGAGATAGCTACTTTGAAGATTCAAGGATTATCAACAGGTTTTCTTCAACATTGATTAAGATCTATGAATATGATTCTGTCATGGAGCTCAAGTTGTTGATCTTCAAAAACAATGGATTTCGGTGGTCAAGAACCTCCAATGTGCTCATATACAACTTCTACAAAACATGCAGCTGATGGAGGATTTGGTGCTTCCTTTAACAATCAGGGCAAGCAACATTGTTTGAGTTCCAACAGATGAAAGCTAAGAGAGCATCATGATTCGAGATTGCGGCAGGATTTCAGATGATTGGGTGTCAAAATGTAGGTAGCCTCTTGCTCCCTGCATGATGCAATGCTTATTAGGTGTCCACGCAGCAGAGGTAACAGCAAAAGCTCATGAAGTGGCAGACCTTTGATCTGCTGTTAGAATGTAAGTACCCTCTTGCTTGTTGCACAATGTGATGTTTATTGGGTATCCACGTGGCAAAGGAAAAGCTCATGAAGTGGCTAACCTTTAATCCAAACCAGATCCATCCACAACTAGTCCAAAATGGGTGGACCTAGAAGTTGTTGCCGAAAACCCGAGAAGTCCAAAGGCTTGATGAAGATGGGCCACCTCAGGATATTGTCAATCCTTCACGATCCAATTCTATGGGCTCCCATAATAATGCACATAAAAGTTTATAGAGGAAAAAGAAGAGTGGACCTAATCATTCTTTGCCTATATATGAGGATAGATGGGCCAGGCATCAATGGGATTCTAACTCTTCAAGATTGAAGGATGTAGCAAATTATGATGATGACAAAGTCTTTAAAACTAAATTTGAAGATGAACCTAACCCTGAGACTGAGGAGATTGTTCCCACATCCCAACTACCCATAGGTTAGTGATTATATGAGCACTAATTGGGCAGATGCAATGGTTGAGGTGTCATATTAGGATGCAACATCTTACATTCACAACAGGGCACACTCGATGATCTTGGTTAGTTCTCTTCAACCCTCACCCCCCTCCCCCAGATATAAGACTTCTAATTTCTCCCCCAACATCATCACCTTCCAAACAACCTCACACCAACCCACACACAAATGTGGAATCCCCAATCCAACTTGGCCAACTTCTAAATTGTCCATTAACGGGAAGAACAAAGTCTCTCAAACTCTACATCCAGAATATAAAAAAAGCAGTCTTAAGAGTTCCTTACATCAATTGATGTGCAATTGATTGACTTGAAGAACACATTTGCAACAATTTGGTGGTGCCGGTAATTTTGGGACCACTTTTAGTTCATCATGAATATTCTCATTTGGAATATAAAAGAATGTGGTTCTAGGAACAAGATGTGATACACTATGAAAGCTGTTTGTTTAGTTTGACTGGATATTGTAGCCGTACAAGAAGATAATTTGTTTCTTTAAAGATCATTAAGAATTTGTGGCATTCGAAATTTATAAACTAGTCTCCACCTCTAGCAATGGGGTAAGCCAAAGGTATTCAGGTATTCTCTTGCAACAATTTGGTGGTGCCGGTAATTTTGGGACCACTTTTAGTTCATCATGAATATTCTCATTTGGAATATAAAAGAATGTGGTTCTAGGAACAAGATGTGATACACTATGAAAGCTGTTTGTTTAGTTTGACTGGATATTGTAGCCGTACAAGAAGATAATTTGTTTCTTTAAAGATCATTAAGAATTTGTGGCATTCGAAATTTATAAACTAGTCTCCACCTCTAGCAATGGGGTAAGCCAAAGGTATTCAGGTATTCTCTTGCTGTGGGATTGCTGATCAATCAAGGTATTGACAAATTTTCCTATCTCCTCAATTTTTGTTATGATAGAAGGTGTGGGAAAGCTACGATTGCATATGATCCTTATGTGTTGACAAAAAGAAAGCATTCTTGGGATGAATTGGCATGGCTTTCTTCTTTGTTATCAACTGGATGGTTTATAGGTGGTGACTTCACTGTCACTCAATGATTAAAGGAAAAGCTAAATTATGAGTCCTTGTCCAGAACCATGAAAGACTTCGATGAGGTCATCATGAATTCACAACAGAGGGATGTAGACTTAAGCAACCTATCTTTCGCCTGGTTTAATGGATGAGTACCCCTTGCCATTGTCTTATCTTAATCACTTTCTCTTTAATTCTACTTGGAAGGAAGGTTTCCCTTTCTCAAAGTAAAAAAATGAAGCACACATTAATCATTAGCCGGTGGTATTGGACACTAATCAAGGAACTTGGGAATTGTCGCCTTATAGGCTCAAGCATAGTTGGCTTGCCTACCTGGACCTCCAATAGTGGTCATTTCCAACTCTGCCAAGTTGGATTGGTTACAAATTCATGTCCAAGCTCAAAACTAAAAAGGCCACACTAAAAGAGTAAAAGAACTTTGTAGTGTAGCACCTCATTCAACATGTAGTTCATCATCAATTGGGACTAGCCAACTAGTCTACTGGGGCACACAAAAGGAGGCATGAACATCAAAGGCAATCCATGCCATTGACTGCAAAAGAATATACACAAACGGCTTGACCATAATTAACTTAGCTAAGGAAGGTGATGAGAATTTAATGTTTTCCATAAAATGCTTAAAATTTGGAAGGAGGAATCTAATAAAAAAAAATGGAGTTGGTGGATGGATTTGCCATGGAAGGGACTAAAAGTATTCAAAAGCATATCTTGGATCATTTTGGTGCTATGTTCTCCAACAATGAGATTCGTTTGTTTGTCGTATACTAGTAGTGCTTGCAAAGACCGTTCAAATTGGAGAAAACCACAAAAGCATTTTTCAATTGTGGAGGCAAAAAAGCACTAGGTTGCGATGGATTTACAATGTTGTTTTACCCAAAAAAAAAAAATTGTTACTCACTAAAGGAAGATGTTTTTGAAGTTTTTGAAATTTTCAGCATGATGGAGTATTAAATTGAGCTACAAACAAAACTTATGACTATCATCCTATGAAGATCAATTCAATTTGAGGAGAATATTTTAGCAAACCAACTTACATGAGGATATTACAAATAAAAAAGCTTCAAGAGGATATATATGATATGCAGATGCCTTAGCATGCAAGACTAGTTGATGCAGTTCTTATGGCAAATGAGGCGACAAATAACTATAGAATGTCAAAAAAGATAGAGATGTTGTTGAAACTCAACTTTCCAAAACATATGATTCTGTTAAATGAGGCTTTCTTGACTTTTTGATGAAGAAAAAGAGCTTTGGAGTCTGTGGTACGATTAGATAAGTTGTCTATTGACCTCCAATTTCCCATTCTTCATTAATGACCTGACTATATTAAAAATTGTAGGCTCTCAAGGCCTTCATCAAGGGTATTGATAGCATACCATAATAGAAACTAAGAAAAAGGGAGAATGAAGGAGAACTTAAAAAATGAAGTTGAAACTTTGTCGCATAATGGAGAGTGGAGATCTTTAAATAGATATACAAAGGAGAATAAAACAATATGGAAAAAGGCGTAAGATCTTGTCTTCGAATAGACTCCTAATGAGTGTTGTTCTGGCAAGATTCTTGTCGAATGCTAGCAAGATTCCTAGCAAGATTTTTAGAAAA
>JAJIYU010019892.1:0-10609 GCA_030144865.1 Tinospora cordifolia | reverse complement strand
ATGGATGTATACAACTTTTGTTCAAAATACTATACAAAAGAATCAATGGTTGCAACATATAATGCTATAGTGTATCCAATAACAGAAGAATGTACATGGAGTATACCAGAAGAAGTTAAAAAGAGGTCGTGTTACATCCAAGTGAAAGAGTCAGACCAGGAAGGCCAAGAAAGAGAAGATTCAAATCAGCATGGGAAACGACAGCAAGTGTTAAGTGTGAAAAATGTGGTAAAGTGGGGCATAATAAAAAAACATGTAGAAATACACCAAAATGTACTTAATCACTACTAAGTGCGCTGTAATGACAAATATGATTGATTGATTCATAAATGTATATGTCTGAAAATGACTTTGATTACATATTTTAACTATAAAATGACAGTTATGAATATGTTAAAATCACTTTGTGTTCATTCTTTTATGTTTATTTAGTGTTTACTTCATGTAAGTAAACAATATTGTATAATTGTTGTATATCATTTATATATTTCCTGTATATTTTGTGAATATTTCCATAACAGAGTATGATTGCAAATTATTGTGAAGGAAATTCAATTCAATTCAATTCAATTCTGCATACATATTGTATATTTCTTGTATATTCTGCATAAAGATAGTATATTTCTTGTATATTTCTAGTATACAATATATTTTCTGCACATTATGGAATTCATTTTCTCAGGTAACGAGATGTTCAATACATTTCTTATATATTTCTTGTATATTTCGTGTATATTGTACATTCAAGATGTATATATGTTGTATATTTCTTGTATATTTCTTTATACAATATGTTTCCGACAAAGAAAGCAATTCATTTTCCCAGGTAATAAGATGTTCAGTAGATTCCTTAAATATTTTTTGTATATTTCATGTATATTATACATTCAACTTGTATATTTGTTGGATATTTCTTATATACAGTATGTTTCCTACACTTTAAGCAAATCAACTTGACAGGTAATGAGTTGTTCTGAAAATTTCTTATATATTTTATATGCAGGTTGTATATTTCTTGTATATTATGCATGAAAGTTGTATATTTCTTGTATATTTCATGTATATTTTGTGTATACATAATGTTTTATGCACATTAACATTTCACTCTGCAGGTAGTTATTTATTATGTATATTTCTTGTATATTTTTTATATATTTCATGTATATTAATATGTTTCCTGCATATTAAACAATTTATTTTCTCATGTAATGAGATGTTCATTAGATTCCTTGTATATTTCTTATATATTTCTTGTATATTATACATTCAAATTTTATATTTGTTGTATATTTCTTATATATAGTATGTTTCATGCACTTTAAGTAAATCAATTAGGCAGGAAACAAATTGTTCTATATATTTCTTATATATTCTGCATAAATGTTGTATATTTCTTGTATATTGCTTGTATATTTTGCGTATACATTATGTTTTATGCACATTAAGCATTTTATTTCTGCACGTAGTTACTTGTTCTGTATATTTATTGTATATTTCTTATATACAGTATGTATATTTATCATATATTTCTTGTATATCATGTTATGCAATATGTATATTGTATGTTTTTCTGGACATAATGCAACTAACTCTGGAAAAAATATATTGTATATATAATGAACACATATACATGTAACTGTTTTACATAAAAACTTTGATGAACAGCAAAGTGGTATAAAATTTTCGACTGCTAAATACAATGCAGTACATCAGTTACAGAAAAAAAAAATAATAACTTGCAACCAAAATCTTATTTCTCTCTTCGTTGGACCGTGGCATTAATGTCAAATCTTCCACAGTCTTCAGAATCACTCTCGGTTCCTTCTTCTTGTTTTGACTTTCCATGTTTGTACAAAAGAAAGCCAAGTCTTTGTCGATGAATAGGAACATCAAATTTCGTGGGGATTTCTGTTCCATGAATAAAATATTCAGCAAAATAGCACATAAAGACCCCGCAGCCACTACAAAAAATAACAATAAAAAAATTAAAAACCATGATGTATATTAACAAACATATATCATAAAGGTAAATTAATGAATACATATAATGATAAAAGAAATTACTAGCCAATTTGAGAAGGAAGGTTTTCAACCATAACAACTTTGAAAGCTTTTCTACCAGGTTTGATTGACAAATCTTTCCTTAAATAAAAAAATCCAACCATTGAAAGATATAATGGTAACAATGTGCTGTAAGCAAGAGTTACTTCCTTAACAGCAAAAACCATTGCAGCTGAGCGCAGTGAATTGTATACATAAAGGCAACATTCTGCGAAATTAAGACAACCCAAAACCCAATGCGATGCAAATGAAACATGAATTGGGAATAGAAGATAGTCGCATTCAATCCAGGGTTTGTTGTAATAGAAAAAATGTCCAATAATGTATTCAAGTATCACAGTTTCTTCCTGTAGAACAGAAATCAGTCTCTTGTTGTGCATATATCTTGCATACATAGATTGAAGCTTCTGATCAAAGAAATTATCTGTCGTTGTGAATTTCAAACCCAGTCTTCTGTTATACTTTCCTTTCTTTCGTAAATAATAGAATATAATATCAACATGCTGTAATAACAGAATCCCTGATCATAATTAGTAAATCGAAAGAAATATGATCATACCATGTACAATCAAATAAGTTTGACCATCCCTAAACTGATTTATCTAGACAATGCAAATAAGATATGCTCTGTATATCATGTATATATACAGGATATAGTGTATACATATCTAAAAACAAGTCCATAAACAAAAAAAAAAAATGTAAACATACTTTAACTAGAAACATAATACCAGTAAAGTTAGCATTAAACCAGGCGTACAAAGAGCATAGAACCATTCTTTTTCCCCAACTTCAGCAATAGCAAAGTCAAATGCAGGAGACAAAATATTGTCACGAGCAGAATAAATTCTTTTTCTATAAAAAATAAAAACAGATAGTTTAAAAATCTATAAAAAATAATATAATCAAAACAATAAAACAAAAAAAATTTATTAAATAAATTACTTGCTACGCTTCAATTTATTTTCCAGTAGCCAGGCTTGAAAATCTCGAAGGGACCCATCGTCAAATTCTTTGTCAAAAAAATTATCCAATGGAGAAGAACCTTTAATAATCTTCTTAACTCGTTGTTCCTTCACAATGATGCTGCTCTCACCAGTTGGAAACGAAGAAAGAAATGGAGATTGCAGAATAGCCGCAGGTCTTCTATCCTTTTTTCCAGCTACTAGGGTTACATTGTCAGAAGGTCCAGCCTTTGATTCCTGATTTAAAATTAAGTTCAAACTCATCAAGAAATATATAAAACTAAGAGTACAAAAAAATTAAAAAAGAAAAATTGCAAACTACATAAAAGATTATGTGTATATTTTTTGTATACATCTTGTATATTACCTGTATATTATATGTATAAATCTTGTATACACTCATCTATGTTAAAATTTTCTGTCACTAACCATAAACAAAAACACAACACTTATATATATAATTAAAAGAACCAGTCACCTCATAATTCTTCACAGCAGAGCAGATTACTTCTTCAATTTCAGCAACTGTCATGTCATCCAAAAAATCAGATGCCTCTTTTTCATTTTCTTCCTCAATGTTGATAAATGGAGTCAAAGAAAACATATAACCAGCCTCCTTGAAAAGTATAATAAAACAATTTAAAATATAAACAATAATAAAGCAAACAAGTTTTACAAATTAGCAAACATCATTCATAAATAACTTACAACATTCATGTAATCACAAACATATTTGGGCTACTTTTCACTTTTTAACGTTTCTTGCTCTTGAACTTTTTCATCAGAAACAACCTCCTCTTTATTCAATTTCTGATCACTATCAGAACGCTGTACAACATTTTTAGAGGTGTTCTGTATATATTCACAAATGAAACTATTTACTAATGTATAAAAGCTGTATACAATAAATATACATATCATATACAACATAAATGAAACTACTAGTAATATATAACAAGTGGATATTTCACTTACTGATGAAAGCATCTGAAAAAGCTTAGAAAAGTTTTCATCAACTTTATTATTTAATAAAGAAACCTCTTGGTTAAGTTGAAGAAATTGCTTCTGCAAATCACTTTGCTTCTTGCTAATTTTCTTAACTTCCTCCCTAAGTAAGACAGTTTTGCCATTATTAGATTTGCTCGAATGAATCTTTGAAGATGAAAGAAAAGAGGAAACTTTAGAGGAAGGTGGATCACAAAAGTCATCATCATCATTCGCATGATAATCCACCTCTTTGACATTTACAAAAAGTCCCTCCGTGTATGGTTTTGATAATTCTTCCTCAGTAGGGACTATATCTCGCAACTGCCTTATGAAAGTTGGCAAATTAATGATTGATTAAGAAACATAAAACAATAATTAATTAAAAAAATGATAGAATTGCATTATTTTAAAAACTCACCTTAGTTCGATCCAACGAACTAAAATGCTTATTCACTTGCTTAAAACTTGGTTGCTCATTAGCTGTCCACTTCAATATACGTGGACATTTTTGTCCCTCACATATAGCATAATGACCAACTGCGGATGAGCAACACTCATAAAACCATACTTGAAGGGCTAAGGGAAATCTAATCAACCTATACATAACTGGATATTTCAACTTCCCAGCAGCCTCCCGTTTCTCATTCGCACAAAAATTACCTTTTAAGGAATCTAAAGTATAATCATACAAATCTCTACCCCATGGATACTTTTTAAAATCTCCTGATTCTACCAACTCAAAATCTATGTCATTTACTAATTTATCGGTCCTATGCAAAAAAAGAAAATGATGAATAAAATAGAGAATGACAACTTTCACGGCATCATTGTCATCACACCAACGTTTTGACACAAATGCCTCCAACACAGATTGCTTGTTTATTCTTTGTACACCACTGAAGCATCTCTGTTTAAAAGCAGCGCCTTGTGCCCCCATTGCCAAACGCCTACTTTCACCTTTACATTTTAACCCCATAAAGAGGCCAAAATCATCAACAGAAAATTTCAACACAACTTCATTAATCTTCACCCACAACTCATTGTCCGCAGGTTGCATCACTTCACGTAACAGAATGTTGTGAACAACTTGAGCTTGCCACACTATAGGTGGCATGTCTAAAAAATGTCCAAAACAAGTTGCTCTAAACTTCTGCAGTTGCGTTTCAGATAACTTTTCCTTAATCAGTTCAATAGCCCCTAAGTGAATATGGAATCCCACTCTGGCAGAATAATAGTCTTTTGGATTCACAATATACTCATTTTCCTGCATACAACATAAGAAGTTTCTCTCAAAACAACCCACATAAATACTCAGACATACAACATTATTCAGAAAACATCAAACAAATATCATAAATAATTAGTTCAATGCACATTAATGTATACTTTACAGACACTACTACTCAAAACATAAAGTATAATATACCGACACTGCTACACAAAAAAAAAAATCAAAAAACTGCACTAAAACTGCTACTATATAAAAATAGCTACTAAAAACTGCTATTATATGAAAACTGCTACTCAAAAAATGAAAACACAATATATACTATACAGAAACTGCAACAAAAAAATTAAAACATTGCACTAAAACTGTTACTATGTAAAAATAGCTACTAAAAACTGCTACTATATGAAAACTGCTACTCAAAAAATGAAAACACAATGTATACTATACAGAAACTGCAACAAAAAAAAATCAAAACGTTACAAATGTGTAGACAACGACTAAACATCAATATTCAAAATGATCACTGAAACACATTTTTCATAGGTATAAATGTTATATATTATCAGTATATTTTCAAACCTTCGTAGTGGTCGATGTCTTCTTTAGTTTTTCGGAACCCTGCTGTTTACCATTTGATCGATGTGTTTTCCTCTTCTTTGAATAAGATCCTTCAGATGCTTTCAAACCTTCATCAACAGGTGTTTCGATTGCTTCTATTGCACGTTCAATGGTTTTTGGATTTTCAACATCCATTGAAGTCCTTTTAACCTTCTTTAAATATGTAATAATATTCGACATTCTTGGATAACAGTCAAGCAAACGATGTGGCACAAAACGATCACACAAATCCAAAGACGAACATAGGAACAAATGAAGAATTGCAAACGAAAATCAGAGACGAACCACAAAAATCAGAGACGAACCACGAAAATCAGAGACGAACCAGAGAGGAAATCAACAGAAATGCAAACGAAACACAGAGACGACAAAGCAAATCGCCAGATTTAGGGCAACGAGCAAATGATTTCACGAATGTAATATATTTCAAGATGGTTATTTGAATATGAATATGAATCAGTTATAACGCGCCATTTTATGATATGGTATAAACGCAAATAAAATGAATATGTTGGTATTATTGATAAAACCAAAGTTAAGGAAAATTTTTTTGAAAGAATACCAGGGTGCGTGCGCCGGGCCACACCCACACCCCAATTCGGCCCGCACTGGCCAAATGGCTCATGCACCAAATCCAGCCCGCCCACATGGGCTAAGGCCCGTGCGCCTTGGCCCGTCTGGGCTTGTAAATTTTTTTCTCTCTCATTCCCCTTTTTTGTATATACATATATGTATTTTATTTTATTTTTATTTTTTTCTCCTTCACCATTATTATTATTATTTTGTTTATTCAGTTACCCTTCAATTTCTTTAAAATTCTCTAAGTATACTCCAAAAATCATATTCTTTCTCAAAAATTATATTTTCTCAATAATTAATATATTCTCTTTCCAAAAAGTATATTTCTCAATTAATCTAATTTTCTTTAATTATATGGACAAAAATTATAAAAAATTAAAACAAATTCATGTATTTTTATTAAAAATCTAAAAAAATACATGTGAATACATATATTGAACCTATAAATTTTGTCTAAAAAAAATGGGTTGTCATAATTAAATAAGTCTATCCTAGGTCCCAATATTAATCCGGGGCCATTCCTTGCTGTTTTTGCAAGAGTTTAGGCCCTGAAATCCTGATTAAATAAGTCTCACTCAAAACAGTAAGGAACCCTACTCATATTTGCTCTCAAACATTACTCCAAAACATGGTGTGCATGAGGATGTTCTGAAAATTTTTTCAAGTCCACAACACCTAACCAACAAGGCATATTGGCAAGCATGGTAAATCGTATTCACAAAGGGTTATGGTTCGAAACTTATACTTTTTTTTAGTCCTCAAAGTGAGCTTTAATCACTCCAAAGTTCAGCTTGATCCGACACTCTTATCCACTTCAACTGGTGGTCCAAAGTTGCCTCCAACACTACTTTTCTGAAAACTGTTGTCACAGTTGGTGAGCAGTCTACTTTGGCCCTATTTTTGACATAGTTTTACTGTTTATTTGCTATTTCATATAAAAGGAAAGTTAAAGTAGACGTTTTAACCTTTCCAACAAGCTATAATAAGTTCAAAACTGACCTCGGATGGAAGGTGAACAAGTTCTACGAAGTTCAGATCAACATGTAGTTTCAGTTTTCTGGGTTTCCAAGTGTCGGACAACGTGTTTTCCCAGCTGATTTCGTCTCTACCGGTCGTGCAATGCTGGCCAAGGCTTGTAGGAGCTTGAAAAGGAGTCTGAGGGCTTTCCAACAAGTACAAGAACGTCCAAAATGGTGGTGGGATGAAGAAGAACGGAGCTTGTGAAATCTGGTCGTTCAAGCATGAAAAATCTAACAAAGAAAAATGGTTTTGTTGCATGATTTGGGCTCTTCATGCTTGGCAATGAGCTCACCACGTGGCCTTCCACGTGGCTTGTTGGGTTGCCTACATGGTGGACATTTGTACTCTGCTTGACTTCTGCTCGGCGGAGCTGCCGAAGTAGCAAAATTCGGACGCGAAAAACAGCTGGTAGTAGCTATTTTTCCGCCAAGAAAGAAGAAAAAACCAGGGGAGGAGAAGGAACCAGGGGGGAGGGGGGCGCGTGGGCCGGCCCACGTGCCAGGCCCGGGGTCTAGCTTCTGCTAGCGGGCTTGGCCCGCTGGGGGCCTGGGCCACCCAGGCCCAGCGCCTAGGCCCCAGGCCCCTGTTAACACCCTTTATTTATTTATTTATATATATACCCTCACACACACACATACGCGCGCGCGCACACACACACACACACACACACATATATATATATACCTGAAAATTTGTATTTTTTTTCTAAAATCACTAAAATTATCATTTCACCATTTCTCATCAAAATCTCTAATTATACATCATTTTCCATCATTTATTCCATTATTTCTCCTAAAATTGAATAATTCACCAAAAAAATTATATTTTCTTCCCAAAAATTCTATTAATTGCACAAAAAATTTTATAATTATTCTAAAAATTCTATAATTAATCCCAAAAATTATTTCTCTCAAGAAATTACATTTTCCTTATAATTTCACATATTTTCTCCTCAAATTTGCATTTTTCCCATTTTTCTCATTTTTCTTCAATAAATAATATAAACCAAATCCGACCTGCACAGGCCGTTCGGCCCGCCTACACGGGCCTTTTTTTTTTAATCTCAACTTTTGGTATCTGATATCCACATTTGGATCTTAAGTAATAAAGAATTAGGAAGTTCTTAGAAATCAAAATAATATATATAATACCAGGGTGCGTGGGCCGGCCCACACCCACGCCCCAATTCGACCTGCACTGGCCAAATGGCCCGTGCACCAAATCCGGCCCGCACAGGCCATTCGGCCCGCCCACATGGGCCAAGGCCCGTTCACCTTGGCCCGTCTGGGCTTGTAAAGTTTTTTCTCTTATTTCCCTTTTTGTATATACATATATGTATTTTATTTTAACTTATTTTTATTTTTCTCTCCTTCACCATTATTATTATTATTTTCTTTATTCACTTACCCCTCAATTTCCTCAAATTCTCTAACTATAATCCAAAAATCATATTCTTTCTCAAAAATTATATTTTCTCAATAATTAATATATTCTATTTTCAAAAACTATATTTCTCAATTAATATAATCTTCTTCAATTAAATGGATAAAAATTAAAAAAATTCATATATTTTTATTAAAAATTTTAAAAAATACATGTAAATACATATGTCGAACCCATAAATTTTGTCTAAAAAAATGGGTTGTCATAATTAGAAATAGACTAACCTGGAAATACGAAGCCACATGCGAATTGGAAAATAAAAAAGAGATAAACTATGGTAAGAAGCTCTAATATGAAGCTGATCAAAAATTTTTCTAATGCCTTTAAAATTAAGTGGTTGTTACCAAAAATTCACATTGGTTATAAGAGCAATTATTTATTTAATGTAAGAAAAATCAGAATAAAAAATAGTTGCGAAATTATTTTGTATAATGTTAAAATGAAGAAGATGATAAAATGTAAGCAATTGAGGACTCTCTTCGAATTTATTTTAGGAATTGACCAGATCATTTGTGTATAGTGGATAAAAAAGACTGTAAAAAATAGTATTTAGACGGGTGATTAAGAGCAACGTGTTCAAGAGGATGAGTGACCAAGAACAACTTATTTAAGAGACATAAGATATCAAACTAGTAAATCGTTTGATTAAACTTGACCAGGTCAAACCTCTCTTTGATTTGACCAATTTGAATCACATTTTAAGTAAGGGACTTAAGTAATCCATTCATAATAGAGCTTACACTAATTAGAAAAAAATGAACAAAATAATAGGGGTTGAAACCTTAGGCTATTTTAGAAAATATATATGTATGTATGTATGTATTTGTGTGTGTGTATATGCATGGATATCGAGGATATGTAATGCTTGTGAAGCATGCAGATTGATTGTTGATCTATGATCTTGTATGTATGTAATGATGAGAAATAACTTTACAATTTTTAAATTATCACGGGAATAATGTTATCATGCAATATAACATCGTAAGCCATAAATACAATACTAATCCCTCTTAGAATAATGACCGACACTTTTTTAACATGGAGTATCGGTTTTTCAATTGTAAATAGATATTTTCAAAGATTAACAAAGTTTTTAGTTATTTCCATTACAAGAAAAATAGTATTGAAAAATATAACCCAAGATTTTAAGATAATAAAACCAAATTTTAAAAAATTAAAAAAGGGATGTGTTACATAAAATATTTATAATTATTAAATCTTTTAGAGTGTGCTTGATAGCCAAAAATTTTTTAAGAAAGGTCAATCTGAATAATGTTTTTAGAAATTTTTTATGATTATTTTGTTAGACATAAGAAAATTTGACAATGTTTTTTAAAAACTTTTTTTTTCACAAGTTTTGCTAACTATTTTTTACAAAACAAACAAGCCCTAAGTTTTTTTTTCCTCTTTTAAAACATTTTCTAACCACTTATTCATATTTAAAACAATATTTTATTTTAAACTTTCTCTCTCAAAAAAAAATCCAAGATTGTTTATAAAATGATTGGTGCTATATGCCAATTATTTATTGTAAATAAATCAGAGAGTGCTTATTTGAAGTTTACATATGTGCTATTTATACCTAGTCAACTTTTATTTATTTATTTATTGTAAATTTTACAAATTACCACAAATGTAAAAAACAAATCACCTCCCTCGCCCCTTTTTCGTTTCAACCACACCATCTGTACTCATTACTCCTCAC
>JAJIYU010019891.1:0-10616 GCA_030144865.1 Tinospora cordifolia | reverse complement strand
TGGAGCGCCAAGAATTCGGTGTTTAAATGTAAGCAAGGGGTGAAGTTTGATCTCCACTAGTTTGCTAATAAGTGTGATGGTCAGCCGGTTCGGGCCAGTAGTATTGCAGGCTTGGCGATAGGGTTTCCACCACTCAGAATGTAACAGTGAGGGATTCATGAGTGTCACTAAAACACCTGTATCAATCAAAGTAGTGAGTGAAAAAGGATGATGATAGGGAGAGAGGTAAACCTAGACTTTGGCATGGGGTAAGTTGCAAATGTCATTTGTTGACAGAGGTGAGGAGTTTAAAACTAAGGCTTTTGTATTTGAGATAGCCATGAGAGCCTCAGGAGTGAAGTAATCTTGGAATTCAAATCAGTACTTAACATTAGAGGCTTCGGTGTCCGTCAGTGTTGTGATTTTCTTAAGAAGAGCTGCATGGCGCTTGGTTTTTTTAGGACATTTTTGCAAAATGACCCTTTTGTCTACATATAAAACATTGGAAGTCGGCTGTCTTGCCACAGAAAGGCTTCGTTCGTAAGAACTTCCATTTCTTGCGAGATGATGATCCCTTTTGAGCCTTATGATAGGATCCCCTGGAAGCTTTAGAAGAGTGTGGGAAGACTGGCTTCTTTTGCAAGAGCAGGGTTCAAAAGAATGGCACTTAGGAACAACCTCATGGCATGCACGGGAGAAGGCTTTACTCAGGCTTTGGGTGCGCTGGAAAATTTCAAACTGGGCACAGAGGCCTTGGTGTCCATTCTTGATGTGTGAAAACAATTGTCCTAAAGTGGTGTCTTGGGTGGTTTTCTTATGTGTGGCGTCTTGGGTGGTTTTCTTATGTGTGGCCATGTATTCTTGTGCTCTTTGAACAATAGGGTTCTGAAAGGAGAGAAGACTGTCTTAAGATTAACATAATCAACACCCTTAATCAAATAGAACCATTTAGACATCTGCTCATAATGTCGTTGCATAGTCTTGAGATTATATGAGCAACATTTTGTAGCTAAATATTTTTCTCGTGCTTGTTCAACATGATGATTCCAACGGCCAACAAAGGCTTCAAAGAGTGTTGAAAGGAAGTTGTTAATAGATTGCTTTAACAATGTAGTCTACTTGTATGTCTATTGTGCATTCCACCAATCGCGAAGGCTTCCAGATAGTCAGGTAAGGAGTTTTTCTATGATGATTGGATCAGTCGCTCCATGTTTGATGGATTCAGCATGACACCATGAGAGCATGTGATTGAAGAAATATGGCGAGTCCTCATAGGGGAGGAGAATCAAGATTAAAAGGATGGAAGGCACTGGATTTGGAAAGTTTATGGTGAGAAGGAGGAAAATCAAATTCCATGTCATCTGATTCTTCAAGTGGATGTTTTGGAACTGAAGCAAGGCTATGAGGAGGCTCGATAGGTTCTGGTTTGGGTTGTGAGGATTCTCCTGGTCCAGAGGTAGTTGCAAGGATATCATGAGAAGAGTAGACTCTTCAAGATAAAGAATCAAAAGGAGAAGAGGAAGAAGAAGAAGAAGAAGAAGCTTCAGAAGGAAAATCACCAGAAATAGGATCGACTAAGGCAACAGAGGGTTGGTCATAACGACAAGCCATAAACTCAAGGAAAAAACTTAAGGGGTTTTCTGAGATGTCAAGGAGTGGCTGAGGCTTGGAGATCAGGTTCAATGGGTGGAATGGTCATAACAACCTTTTCTTTTCCCTTATCCTTTCGTTTATGAGAAGACCTAGAAGGGAAATGGGTGGAGAAGTGTGATAGTTGTCAAAAGAAGTAGGGGGATCAAAAGATGGTTGTTGAAATGGAGATAGGAAAGTAATACCACTATGTGGTCGAGGAGGTCGACTGGGAGGAGTACGAGTGGGAAGCCGTTTGTTGTCAAGTTGTTGATAATTTGGAGGAAAAAAGGATGGCATGGTGAAAGAGGGTGGTTTAAAAGCCGTAGGTATAACATGTGGTGTAAAGAAGGGATTTGCTGAAGGATTAGGAGGTGATTTTGTAAGGTCATGCAGTTGATTTTTAAGGGACTCATGTTCACACTCAAGGGGGCCAAGAATAGATTGGATTTCAAAATAATGGGTGATGGAATTTGCAAGGGCTAAAAGTTCATGGTGAACCTTGTCAATACGGGCTCGAAGAGAGGCAATGAATTGTTCATAAGAATGAATTGGAGAAGGTCATTCTAATATAATGCATTGTTGGACTGGCAATTTAGGACTACATCAGAACTAGAAAGGGTTTGAAGTGTTGGTCCCTTATGGGTCATGATTTTGGAAGGTTTAATATGATACTAGAGAGGACATCCTGTGAGTGGGTCTATAGACCGTTTAGTGTCAGATGGTGAAGGAGAAGCACCAGAATGTTCAGAGAGAACAAAACAACCCTCATCGGAATAGGGGTCGTCATCACTGGCATCTTTACTGTCCTAAATGTCAAAATCATCATCAGTTTGAGAATCAGAAAGGACA
Organism: Tinospora cordifolia; assembly: GCA_030144865.1. Lineage (NCBI taxonomy): Eukaryota > Viridiplantae > Streptophyta > Magnoliopsida > Ranunculales > Menispermaceae > Tinospora > Tinospora cordifolia. The sequence continues at coordinate 8,156 of JAJIYU010019891.1, read as the reverse complement.
TAATACTGATACATTCTCGAATCTAACTCAATAAAGTCAATTGTAGGGTCACCAGAGGCGTATCGTTCAGCTAAGAGGCGTTGGGAGGTTTTACGCCTTGGTTTTTCAAAATCATATTGAACTTCAAAGGCGTCTCCTTCACAGATAGGGTAGGTACAAGTATCACACCACTGGTGTTGAGTAACAGATGGGAAACCTCCTTAGTCAACAAAATGGATACCGGCAGAAGAAGGACGAGAATGCACCAGATGTGGTTTTGGGAAAACAGTTTTCACAAGGCCATCCGAGCGTCTACTGTGAGTAGCATGAGTGGACTGGCGGACCTCATTAGCTTGAAATCTTGCTTCATAGCTAGTAATCCATTTTTCTAGAAAAAGCTGCTGAAGACGGCTAGGAGGAATAGTTCGTGGAAGAAAAGTATGTGAAACAGCAGCACCTTGTGAGCTGATATCCAACATAAGACCATCCAAGGAAGATACTTTATAAGGACCATCAATCGCGTGATTTTGTACATGATAAGCGACTTGATAATGAATTGTCGTAGCAAGAGCAGTTTGCACCTGTGGAGTGCTTGATAATTGAGCTTGAAGATTAAGTGTAGTAAGGGGATGTAGATACCTTAGAGACACATTGAAATTTGGACATAGAACATAACAAAAATGGTGCCGGAGTTTAAAGGGTCTGGATTGTTCCAATAACGACATCTACATAACAAATCATGCGAGAGTCAAGGACAGCAATTCTGGAAATGGCTTTAGTGGATTTTCTCCCATGAAAGGTGATAAACATCTTAACAGCATCGTAATGAAGATGTATATAACCATCCTTTCGTCGTTGAGGCAAAAGAGAAGCAGGTAGTGTTACAAGGAAGAAGTGTTCAGCTTGGTCTGCTAGAATCTAATGTTCATTAAAATTGGAGATTTGGACATATTCTCTAACAGGACTCTGAGGTGTTTGCCTTTTGAACTAATTCTTGAGTTTTTTCTGAAAAGAGGTAGAAGAAAGAGTATAAACATTTTGGGGGAGTATAGGAACAAGTTCGGTAAGTGGCACAACTCCATTTGCATCAGGCATATACTCAACTTCATATAACCCATCAATCTTGGTTGAGGTGCATTAGACTTCAAGAGGAGTAGGAATGGAAGAAGTAGAGGTTTCCATTTTACAAAGGCTAAGATAGCAAGACCAAAGCCTTTTGAACTAATTCTTGAGTTTTTTCTAAAAAGAGGTAGAAGAAAGAGTATAAACATTTTGGGGGAGTATAGGAACAAGTTCGGTAAGTGGCACAACTCCATTTGCATCAGGCATATACTCAACTTCATATAACCCATCAATCTTGGTTGAGGTGCATGAGACTTCAAGAGGAGTAGGAATGGAAGAAGTAGAGGTTTTCATTTTACAAAGGCTAAGATAGCAAGACCAAATCCTCTATGTAATGCAAGAAATGCCTTCAGACGCCTTCTTGTGGCTAATGTGGTTGGGTTGCAAGTCTAGAGGAAAATTGTTTTGTTTTTTCAGACCAAGCAAAGCGAAAACAGAAACAAGCTCACTAGTTTTCAGGCAAGACTTACTTAGGAAGCTAAGTGTCGTCAAGCTTACTGGTCCTAATGGCTTGGGGACAAAGGACTAGTAGGGGAAGAGCCAAGTGAAGAAGTATAACAAGACGTTGAAGAAGCTGGTGCAATTGTGAGGAATTGCTGACAACGTGTTTCCCAAATATAAAAGAGTTCTACGTCTGAAAGGGAACAATAGATCTGACAACAGTAGATAAAAGTCTAGAAACAAAGCGTACACGAACAATGATTAGGATGGCCGATGGCACTAAACATGGAAGTAAACCAATGGCTCTGATACGAGATTAAGAATTTAGGATTCGGAGTCTGAAGCAGAATCTTCGCATACAAGGATCACACAAAAACATCGATAGCATATTATTATAAGTAGAACAATGATTACAAGAACAATGATGAGCCAAAGGGGCAATACACCGAAGAGCTTAGACAAATGAGACATTTACAAGCTAAGACACCACTACAAGCGCACATACAAAGACAACTTCTTTTTCACAGTCAAAGGGTTATTTTCACATACAACTTTTGTTCTTCCACTTTCCTGCTCCTCTTGTTAGCCAATGTTCGTTCAACTTCTTTTTTTTTTTTTTTTTTCGGAAGCAACATAGTTTTATATCAATATTAAATAAAAAACTACATGGTGCTCCAAATGAATATCCAAGGTTTTAAAAATTGTGAGGTGCAATTGAGGCGATTTCCCTTCAAAAGAAAAGGCATATGCCTCAAGGTGATACAAGGCATAAGACTCATATTGTTATTAAAAGAATATATAAAGGCTTTTACTTAATTCTAGAAAATCACTACTATTGAAAAATAGCTAATCATGAAATTTATATAAAGGCTTACCTTACCACGTAATGTAGTTTTTAATCATTTAAAAAAAAAATGAAGCAAGTTTCTAGAACATCATGGAGAAGTCCTTTGGTCCTTCCCAAGGAGAGAGAGAGAGACTGAAGATGGGTGGGCAACAGTCCATAGGAGGGCAAGGAGAAAACACAAAATGCCAAATCAAGAGACAACTATGGCATGAAAGGCTTTGTTAAACGAATTTCACGATGTTTTTCTAGGAACCAGGAAATGACACAAAAATGGTCAAATTGATTCTCTTCTTTGCTATCTGTAACGAAAATTGAAGGTCAATGAGCGATACACATTTAGGAGTTAGGACCAAATCTTAGTGGTTTTATTCACATATAGCAAGGATTGGAAAGGAGATTCTTTCAAAGGAAGCAACCTTATATCAGCATCAAAGTGGTTGTCGAAAGAGCTCCAATTAAGTCATTAAAGGGCACGAGACACTAATTCTAAGTGATTCTAGCAAGGACATAACTGCGTCCTACTACTAGAGATGAAACTCAAATCACAAGGGAAGCTTCCTACGCATCATTAAGTTATATAGTGGCATCCAAAAATTTATTTTTTGTCCCAAGGAAGCAAATTCCGTTGGGAGAATCTTGGGGAAGTTATCAACTAACTATATAGAAATACCCAAACCAAAACACAACAAGTGGAAGAAGAGGAAAGGATGTTGCACATAAGATTAGAGTTTGGTAATTGAAATGGAGGCACAGTTAGATCCTATAAGAGCAATGCACAATTAGTTGGACAAAAGGTCCATAACTGGAAATAAGCCACCATGGAGTAGAACTCAGCTACTCGAACCGTATGTTTATGCCAAAAGTAGCATAATGAGCAAAACTTTGCTTATCAAGCATATGCACATTTACATATCATCACTAAATTGCCTAATCACTAATTGTATTCTTAAGTCTTAACCAATCAATCAAGGGGTAGATTTAAATAGTTTAAATTACTTTATTTGGAAAATGCTCAAACTCAAGTTTCAAGGATAATTTTAGTCCACATAAATTAGTTTAGGAACTCTTTTGATACGTGTTGATGCTTAAGTGATACATTATATGAAAAGAAAGCACAACTCAACTCAACTATTCCTTTCCTAATTATAGACATGATTCCTCCAAGTCCAATTGATCAAAGCCCAAGTTGGTACTTTAACAACAAGTAGTTACATCACTTTTTAATTCTTCAAAATTCTCATCAGTTAGATGTTTAGGAACTTCTATAAGTTGGGTAAGTCTTCTGTACTATTCCTATCAATTGCCTGCAAGACCGATCTACTACATGATAGGTTTTTCTTCAAACAAAGTTAAATCCACAAAAAAATTGACAAGAATAGTTTCTGAGAAGAAGCCAAAGATCATTGTACTTACACTGACTTGTACATTGCACAATATAACTGTAAAAGACTATTCTATAGAAGATACAGCAGCGATATAGTTGCATGACCATTCCCCAACCCCACATCTCATAGATAACTTGCTATTTGCAATCCAAAAAGAAGCAAAAAGTAAAGAGCTTTCCGACACTTGAGCTGCAGAAGAAATAATGCCATTGAAGGCCGTTTTGTACAGGGACCACAATACTACCAAAGAGACCACCTCCCAATGTTTTTGCAACCTACCTAGAGTCCAACTTATAATCAAGAAGATTGAATCCCATTCCAAACCAACCACAAAGTTCATGGAAAACAAGCTGATCCATTGGCAACAGATTTCTCTCGTGAGGTACAAGACGAGACTAAGTGTGAGACAGATTCACAGTCTTATCCGCATAGGTAACACCACTAACAAGAGAGTATCATGTGTGGAAATCATTTTTGCCAGCGATCAACCATATTCAATTCTCCATGTGAGGTAACCTACCCCAAAAATTTGATTTTATGTGGAACCATAACTTTTCAAAAATGAGTAAAAAATAAGGAATGGGAGGGCAATATGTCATCAGTGATTAAGGACAAAAGGATTTGGAGCTAAACACACCTAAGGAATCCCAATTTGGAGCCATATGATTCTATTTGAGTTTCTAAGATAGCACAATCACATAAAAGCTAATAAAGAGCCTGAAAATCCCCCCTCCAAGCATGGTGAAATGAAATTTCAAAGGTAAAGGTTCAAAGAAGGCTTAGAATCTTCATGAGGTTCACGGCAAGAAGCCTAGACATCCCCCTCAACAAGACTTTTTCACCCAAGATTGAACTTGTGGTACATGCAAATTCAAGTATGCAAATTTGCACACTTGGCTAAAACAAGCATGAGAGTAACATTAACAACTTCATTTACATAACCCCTATGAGTCATTGGATTTCCTCGAGTCACATGTTGAAGCGTGATTCAAGGCGATCTAACTTTTTTCACAGTGATGTACACAATTCACCAAATCAAGCGCCAAAATAACCCGAAAATCAAGTTTTCTTATCATTTTTTTTCAGTTGTTCGAGCTAATCATCCAATAACAAGCAGCAAATGGAATTGGAAAAACAAATTATGACAGAATGACAAGTCTATAACCAATTGTTCACAATTTTAGATGAATAATTGGATTTTAACCATTCTAAAAATTCCATTGCAAAGAACAAAAATGAATTAAAATTAAAAAGAAAGAGTTTTAGTAGAATTAATTGCCTAAAGGCATGAAGAAGAAGAAGAAGAAAAGAAGTAATTCCTCTTCCATGCAACCCCTATGTGCCCACCAACTGCCCTGGTAATTGCAAGAGTAATACTTGACTAAGACAATTTGTTAACATTACCTTAAAAAGTTTTCAAACTGCCTTAATTTATGTATGGATATGTGATTTGAGGCAATCTAACAACTTTCAAGAAAAAAAAAAACACAAAAATAAAATTTTCTTGCCCATTTTTTCAATTAGTTCAAGCTAATCATCCAATAGTAAGCAGCCACAAGGCACCTCAAAAAAAATTGTCGCTATTTAGATGAATTAACCAATTGCATTCCTCTTTCTACAAATTCAATTTAAAAACAAAAATAAAAAATAAAAAGCTTTAGTAGAATCAATACCTAGTGGTTAAAGCTCTGGCCATTGCAAAGTCTAGGGAAGGCACAACATGTGCAACCAAAACCCCTTGTTCTACAATTCGAACTTGTAACCTACAGTCACATCAGCTCCCCATAAGTCCATCAGCTCCCCTGGCCATTGCAAAAGAGTCACAACTAAATAAACACACTTTGGCGATAGTGCCAATGAAAGTTGTTAGATTACTTGAGACATTCCAACCACTTTCAGAAGGAAAATTAAACCGAAAATGGAATTGTCTTACCATTTTTTCCCAGCTGTTCAAGCTAATTATCAAATAGCAAAAAGCCTCATTGCGCTGGCCGAAAAAGAAAAAAAAAATCGTTATTTCAGAAGAAATAATCGCGGCCTCCTCTTTCTAAAAATTCGACTGCAAAAACACAAAAAAAAACAATTAAAAATTAAGAAATCGCTTTTTTAGAATCAGTTACCTAAAGAAGTGAAGAAGAAGAGAACCAAGTAATTCGTTGAAGCTGTGCTGACTAATTTCGCAATTATTATTCTTCGCTTCTTGACCGGTTCACTGCTTTTTTCTGAAGAAGAAGAAGAAGAAGAAGAAGAATTGGTTGAAGTTTTGCTGAAACTGATTTCACCGCTGTTACTCTTCGCTTCTTCGCCGATTCAGATGAATTAAGTACTCGTAGCTTCCTCTGTCTAAAAATCCGACTGCGAAATACAAAAATAAAAATGAAAACAAATTGAGGATAAAGAAAGTTGCTACCTTACTTTTCCAGGGTTATGTCTTTTCAAGTTACCGTTAACTAGTTTTGATTGATTTTCGTGCGAGTTATGCCGTTTGCCTAGCCAGCTGTTTTGACGAAATTGCCCTTAAAATTTTAAAAAAGGATAGGGCACTAAGTTTGTCCCACTCATCTTAAAAAAATAATATATCGACCCATATTTTTTAAAAAATCATATAACTACCCTTATTTACTCACCGAAAATGCTACACCACACCACACTAAAAGCCAATCACCAACGAAATCAACACTATTCTATTACTAAAAATTACCCACCAAAGTCATCTTACTGCTAAAAATCTATTGCACAAGCTTTAAAGAATGCATTTGCAACTGTTGCAACGCCAAAGTGATGCTATTGTTGGAATTATAGCATTCACCAAATTTTAACAAATCTTCAAAAGAGAAACGCAGATCTGGTAAGATTTGTAGTTTTTTGTGTTTAAAAGTTATTTTATCATAATTTAAACAATGTAAGCTTCAATTTCATATATAAATTGCACGCAATGGATTAGTCATTGCGAAGACACAGTCTTTAGAGTCTCGGCCACTGCTGACCGAGACTCTCCTTAGTCTCGGCAATGCTTGGCCAAGACCCTCCTTAGAGTCTCTACAATTGATCGAGACCATAATTGACGAACTTTTTTTAGTTTTTTATTTATATGGTTATTTGTATTTGAATATTGTAATAAATTAATGATTGTTATATTTTTATACAGAAATGGAGCCAAAAAGACAACTATTGTAAAAAATAAACTGAGCATTGAGTCAAAAGTACATCTTCTTCTAGGCCCCCATTGATGGCATCACGAAGGCGAGCTATGGTGGCGGCGAAATCTAATTTTCCTACAATCAGTAAAACCTCCTCTCATTATTCATAATAATAAGAAAAAGCTGAAGAACATGAAGCAGGCTATGTTCCTGAAGAGCATGAAGAAGGTAAAGATGTTGTTGAACCTTTTTCTAGTGATTCGTCTGATCTGCCAGTGCTTAAGAGTTTTAAGCACCATGTTGTTATAGCAATATGAAAAAATGAGGTAAATTTTAATCCTTATACTTTATAGCTAAATATTTCATTTTCTCAACAATGAATTATTAATAATAATTTTTTGAAATAAAAACTTTTGTAAGTACAACATCAAGGCCCACTGAAATGTATCAACTATGGGAATATGATCAAGTCTTGAGACCTTGAATGTCACCCAGAATAGGCTCGCCTACAAGAGTTGATCAATAGATCCTGATTGAGCCCGTTGATCACATGTTCCTATAGTTATGCTAATAGGACGCTTATATCAGCATTCATTGAGAGTTAGCGTCTAGAGACGAACACATTACACCTCCCATTCGGTGAGATGTCGATTATACTTGATGATGTTCGCATTCTTCTTAGTATTCCAGTGATGGGCAAATCGATATCTGTAAAACTAATCAAATTCGATGATGTCATGCAATTTGTGTGCGATTGCCTTGGTGTGTCTAAAGAAGAAGCCGGTGAATGTACCTATTTGTCTTGTAGGTACAATCAATTAACAATACTTTAAAAAGTATCTCAGAAACTAAATGGAACGAGGATGAGCCCAAAATATGTTTTTCACTACATGACTTTCAGCTTCACGCCTATATCATTCAGTGTATTGTGATTCATCCAACAAGTGCAACAGTTGTTGCATTTGTGTCCTACCCCCAGCTTTTATTATCATTTGCTTTTGTCTTACATTGTAGATAGTTCTCAAAGTGGATGAATTCATCGCATTTCTTTCCTTTAATATCACTAAAATTTCTCTTGGTTGTGCATTGCCCTTTGTCATTTACAACATGGCATCAATCTCGTCACTATCCATGTAACACCCCAACCCCCATGTTTCTTTGATTTGAGTGTTGGACTAAACCACCGTTCTTTTTGACAGTGGACTTAACCAATATGTGGGTTGGGTCCGTGCTACTTTACAA
>JAJIYU010019890.1:0-10611 GCA_030144865.1 Tinospora cordifolia | reverse complement strand
TAAACTATACATTATAAATTTAAATTATGTTGTAAATATCTAATATAAAAGAAAGTAGTTAATTAACTTAAAATAAATACTAAAAAGAAGAAAAAACTAAAAAAAATAGAAAATGGGGCTAAAATCACCTCAATAGTGACTCTTTTCACCCTAAGTTTTTATTTCAAAAATACTCTTGTGTAAATGACTAATTTACCCTTCTCTAATTACTCCATTTATCATAAATAACCACATTAAACATCCCACTATCTTTCTAATCTCTTATAGAACAAATTTTGGTGAACTTTCAACAAGCTTCTGGCAAGCATTTCGATGAGTTTTCGACAACCAGACGAACAACCGAGTACTTTTTCAAGTTATTTTGATTATAAAAATCGTGTTTTTGAGGGTTAAAATCGAATGCTATCTCGGCCACCAAGGTCGAAACTCACTGTATGAGTCTTGGTTATCTCTTTTTGAGACTCATAACATGAATCTCGACCACCTTTAGCCAGGACTAAAATATTGTGAAACTTGCTCAATTTATTGAGTAATGTTGCTAAAAATTGTGAAACTAAAATTTTTTTTATGTTCATTATTATTATTATTATTATTAATGAACTATTAACTAAATTTCAATTAAAAATGGTAAGAAAAATAACTCAAATGTAACATAAATGCAAAATTGAAAACAAAATTTCAACCAAAGAGATATTCTTCCATACGTCATCTAAAATTTGAGTAAGAATTAAATGATTATATTTTGGGTTTTTGAAAAATTTTTTAATTTCGTAATTTTTAGCAAAATTACTTAATTAATTGAGTAAGTTTTACAATTTTCACAATTTTTTAGTCTTTGCTGGAGGTGGTCAAGATTCATTATATGAGTCTCCGCCACCTCTTACTAAGGCTCACAACATGAGTTTCAACCAACTCATATAGTGAGTCTCGGTCACCTCTGACTGAGACTCATATAATGAGTCTTGACCAGTAGTTACCAAGATTCATAGAGTGAATCTTAGTTATATAGGGCCAGGACTGCTTTTTCACATTCGGATGGTCATTGTTCGTAAATTCAATTAACAATAGGAATCAAGTATCTGTTTGGGAGTATTTCGCTGGTGATTAAGAAATATTTAACTTACAATCAAAGATAGATTTGCGAGATTAGGCGTCGATGATTTGGAAAGCTTTGTTGGGGGGTGTTTTACAGAATCTTGTTGGTTATGGATGTGTATTCTTCTTATTCTTATTCTTTTTCTTGTTATCTAGAATGGTACTTAAGGGTGTTTTACGGTTATAGGTGGATTTGAGTGATTAATGATGTTAGTTAAAGTTTAATTAAAAGTATTTTAGGATTTTAATAAAAAACGGGGTAAATACTAAACAAAGTAAAGTGATACATAATCTTTTTCTTTCTTTCGTAGTACTAATGTGGAACCGTATGACATTCAATAAAAAAATTCTTACTATCAAATTTTTAAATTGGGTGATGTAAACTTAGAGCTAGGGGTGATTTTTGCCTCACCCAATAAATAAAAGAAAAGAAAGGGGGGTGTGGCTCCCAGCCTCCCACCCCATTTAGAGTGGGAGCTAAGTTGCCTTGTAGTTTTCGGTTTTAATTTGCTGTCTATTAGTTCTAGAGCTATTTATTGAAACAGCCACCAGAAAATTTAACAAAGTCCAAGGTAACACCCTCTTCTGCTTACTTCACAGCCCAACTATATCTAGCAGGGAGACGGCAATCAAGTTGTAGTAAAATGAAATTAGCCAATACTTACCGTAGAAATCCAGTTATATCACATTTCAGAGGATCTACTAGCTTCTGGGGAACACCCATCTACTTCATCTAAGCATCAGTGCACTCAACGAGATTATGTTAGAAGGTCCATTCACATTAGAAACAAGAGAAGCAGATTACAACAGAAATGCCACCCAAACTGTTGGCTTTGATTATGAATAGGTAGAGATGGAGATGAGTTTAGAAGCTGAACTAAAATGCATTTGTTCATTATTGGATTTCAACTGGATACAGCAACCTATTGCTGTTGATACTGACAATGCCTACCATACCAAAATGATCAGTTCAGACACGAATTAAGCGAGTGAAACCGTATTAGAGGACAATTCTCATTTGCATGGAATCTTGGGACTTAAGGAGACGAGTGTGACTGAAGCCGAAGCTGCTAAAGCTCCAGAACTGGGAACTAGCTTTGACAGCTATCACGAAACGTAACAATTCCGCACGTGTAACAGAAATTTTTCCTTAGTCAAACGTTTCTAGGACAGTGTAAGCGAACTATTTTCTAAAATGGTTGTTCTAGTGGAACAGGCGATGTTCAGTTATTCTATAGGAAATTTGATTCCATGTCATACGTAGACTTCTTCAACGAGGCTATCCACTGTCATACTCATCTGTGCGTCACTAATCAGTAGCTTCTGTGGTAAGTAAAGATCTTCAAGATGATGCTATTGTCCTATATTTCCCAACACCAGAGACTACACTAAGTAGTTACAAGACTAATTCCAGACAACAATACATTTTCAATTACTGTGATATTGAAATTGCCCAAGCAAAAAAATGGAGAAAATTTGGCCTGATTCTTGTGTGGAAATAATCTTGGCACCGGCCAACCAAAAAGAGATCTTTTCTCATATCGTCACTAAATTGTGAAGCTTAGTTTAAATATCGATCAAGCAAACCACTTGCGCCCATATCAAGTCTAGGAGGAATGCCTTTCATCTCAAGATTGCTCCCATGATAAGGCAACTCCAAGAAGTTGTTTGACATTTGATATACACCAACTCTCGTAGGAATGTCTTTTATTACAAGATTGCTCCCATGATAAGGCAACTCCAACAAGTTGTTTGACATTTGATATGCATATTTGGATCTCAAGCCATAGAGGCATTTGGCAACTCTGAGATGATGTGAACTACCCCTACTACCAAATCCAAAGGGTGGATATCAAAAGTTTGACGATACTAACTATTCTCCCCATATTACCCATTTAATCATGTAATATCAATAACCTAAAATAAAGCTCTTGTACAATATGCAGACATTTATGCTCTTCATATATATATATATATATTAGGCTTCTAGGTCCACACTAGACTTCTACAGCAAAGTACAAAATCCCCCCCAAACATTATTTATTAAGATCCAGAAATACATGGAACCTCACATTTACTTCTTTTACAGTTAAATTCTCTTCACATTTTTTTTTTCTTTTTTTCTTTTCCCCTTTTCGTACTTCAATAATAAAGCAGAAAACAAAGAAAGATCTCACTTATGTGGGCCAACAAATGCTCACAACTCTAAAATGCCGCCCATCCTGATGCGGTGCTTGTTGTTTTGGAAACAGTTGCTGAGGGTAAGCTTCCCTGCCAATCAGAAAAAAATAAAAAATGTATGAGAGGCTTAAGAGCATAAATTTGTAATTGAGTCAGGAAACGGGAAGTTGCACTTCAACTAAATATTTCAAAAACAAATACTAATTACCATCTGCATCACCCAGTATACAAATGCATCTTTATTGGAGTTGGTAGTTAGCTCCACATCAGGAAGTCACCAATCACAGGTCTAATGACTGAAGCCATTCAAAAAAAAAAAAAAAAAAAAAAGAAAAAGAAAAAAGAAAAAACCTACATTTTACTATCTTGAAACAGTTGATCGCATTCTGGTTTATTAAAAAAATAGCAGATTCATTAGGGCTTTTGGTTACAAGTTGTCTCTGCATTTCCAATGGAATAAAACCATTCCTCTAGTAATGAAAGCTTCAAAAATAGAGAGATGATCAAATGCATAAACAAATTCAATTTTTGATATGTAAATATTTTTTCCATAAAAATAACATGTACATTATTCTAATTCAGACAACCAGACATGAAGTTCATCTGGCAGTGTGATTTTGTTGTCTATGTAGAGTATCAGTACTTCAAGAAATTAAAACCTCAAGGAAACAAGAATAATCACATGCATTCGTGATTTATTTGTGATGCCCATAATTCTAATTGAGAAACTTATGACATAAATCACAAACATCATTCTTTTAATAGATCCTTGTTTCCCAAAAAAAATTTGCATACGTGTAACTTAAGTAATAGTAATTGATGCGCTATACAAAAGAACTTTTTTCAAGCAAAGGACAAAATAGGATATTTTCACCACACTGAAGCTCTTTATAATATGAAATGTCTAGTCCATTGCATCAAGATGGACAAATTTAACAATTTTAAGTAACACATGGAGAAATGAGACAAAGTCTTGACAGGCTAAAGTTTATGTGGTTGGAATACTAAAGTTCCCTTGTCTAGTTAACTTTGTCATAATCAGCGAACCAAGAACAAACTGCTGTGAATGGCTCAATAATTGTGATTAAAAAGAATATAATTCACAAATTTTCATTCCCCAAAATAGCTTATGCCTTCAAGAGCTTTGGAGGGAACACAAAGGACATTCTCTTCGGAACACTACATTCTATTATCAAAAAGGTTTAAAGTGTGAATAAGTTCTATAAAGATTCTAAGAAATAACATCCAATGCAACTAAAAGCATACCAACATTCAGTGACACTAACATAGCTGAATGAACAAGCACACCTTGAGTTGAGAAAGATCAGAAAGAGGACCCTTGAGTCCACCATCAGGAGTTCCAGACGTCATTCGAGCAGCCACAGGGTCATTTGGCGGTGGAGGAAGAGGAGACCTAATTTTTCCAGCCCCAGTTGGTGGTGGTGCAAGGACCGGAGATTTAGGTTTTACAGCACCAGAGTTGCCTCCAGCCAAACCAGCTGCCGAAAGCATCCCCGTTCGACTAGCTGACTTGTTTTTCACATTAATTCGTATTGTCTCACCTTCCTACATCGTAAACTCATATAAGTAAATTCCACCAGCAAAAGGCATAACGGCAGTTTATACATTTGAACTAAGAAAAATGTTGTTTGCCAAGATACGAAAAGTCTAAATTCACTACAGCTGGCATTTTACAACCTATTACTTCTTTTTGAACTCAAGTAATGAGGGTTGTTAGAGATTAATAGCCGGTTATATTTCTCCAGTTCGGTATGACTGCCATGATAAAATGCAAATATCCATGCAATCACCCTCTGGCAACATTACCATGAATTAGTTGAGTCCCTTTCCAACATTCATCTAGGAAGATTAGTAGTATGAACATTTTCAACACACACTTTTAGCACATAACCACTTAGTGTGCATCGAATCCTCTTGAATCCAAGGGCATCCAATACACTAAATAAAACTGTGCGAATTGGGTGCAAAAATGGGAAAGAATATCACCTTTCATTTGTGTTCGTGCACCATCAAAGACTATTGACTTACTGCAGTTCTAATCCAATATTCGATTTAACTAATCTCTGTATGATTAGAATTTATTTGAATCTATTAAAAAAAGTATAATAACAAAATTAAATTTCATAAACACCACTGAAATAAGATCGAATGACAGATTCTGCAAAGATTACCTTCAATCTATGATTCACAGCAGGATGAATATCAATATGAAAATCAGCACTGCCCTCTCCAGTTTCCTTCTCATTCTCTCTCTTCACATACTTCTCATGATCCGACAACGCCACATTGAAATCAAACGCTTCATTCCTCTCATTAAAGCCCAGTCCTATAAACGCATGCTTTCCTCTACCATCCTCAATTTTCAACACAAAGTACCGCGATGAATCGAGCACAGTCTCCACCGAATTCTCCCTCTGTCCAGGAAGCACGAAGCATGCTGCGAATAGCTCGCCAGAGTTCGGATCCTCGAGCCGGATCTCGCACCTTTCCTTACACGAAACCACGCGTAAACGACCGGACCAGATCTTATCTGATTGCAACCACTCGCCGCATTTGTATCCTCCGCTTGTTGTCCGCGGAGGGATTTTGTAAACAGAAACTTCTCGAACCACCAGAAGCGTGTGCTCGAACGCTTCTTCTTCTTCCACTGACATTATTTGCGACTAATTCAAGTACAATGTGGGAAGATTTCAAAGTAAAAGCAGAGCCTTTTAAGGAGGTCTCAGAACCGAAGGATATTCACGAAGATTGTGGTGAAATTTTTGCTAGGGTTTCTGCAAACCGGAACAGATCTTAGATTTCGGATTGATCAAGTTTGCAGATCTTCGAACAGCGACTAGGAATTAATTCGATTCAGTCGATGGACATAAAACTAGGGTTTTTCTTTTTGATTGTTCTAACTTCTAGTTATTAAAACTTTTCTTCCAGAGCGAATCGCGTATGGAATGCAGAGGCGGAGGAGTAGTGATTTGACGATTATGCCCATTGGATTTCGTGCAATGACAGTTGCTAACGTGCGCTGGTTATGGCGGATTCCTTCCTGCTCTCGACAGCGGAGGGGGACACCTGCCCAGCAGAGTCTCTGATTGACACGTGGCGACGTTTCGTGGTTTAGGCGTCGGCGATTACGGTTTGGATGTAAACAGAGGGTTTTTAATTATGGGAAAAATATTTGGTGGAGGACTCGGACGTGCCACCTCGTCGTAGGCCCGCCACCTTTCGATGCCGCTTCTTCTTCTTCTTATATGCATTTATTTTTTATTTTTTGACCATTGAAGAGTGCAGGAAGAGGAGTGTTTAATAATTCAACCTTTTGATTTATGAATAGCCAGACTTACCAATTAACTTAGGCCATCTCCGCGCCATTTTGGCGCTGGGTAGGGCGCTGGACGGACCCAAAATGAGTAACCCGGCGCCATAGCGAGCGCCCAAGACGGCGCTAATTTTTTTTTTTTTTTAGTTTTTTTAATTATTTATTTTAAAAAAAATTTTCAGTTAAAAATGTTTTAATTAAAAATTTTAGTTATTTTTATATTAATTTATTTAATTTTGTTCTTTATCTTTTAAAATAAATATGTTTTAACGTAAGTATTTATTTTTTAAAATAATTTATAAATAATTAATTTTCATTAATTATTATATAATAAAATAATTATTTAAACTTTATAGTGTATTATTTATTATTTGATAATTAAACATAATATTGAGTTAAATATATGAAATAAAATTTATATATAAAAATATATTTTAAAAAAATAATAAAAAATAAAAAGGAGGTAAAAAGAATATTCTTAAAATATTTTTTTTGAAGTAATAGATGGAATAATTAGGCTGGAGAAGAAGTTAATGTTTAGTGTTGAAGTAACATCAAAATGGAGTAAAGGTTGGAGATGCCCTAAATGCAAACCTTATTTTTAACTTATTCTTAAGTAAAATTTTGGTTAATTTAATTTTACAGCAAAATTTTTGATAAATTCAATTTTCTTCTTAAAGTCAAAATTTTATTTATTAACTTGTTTTTTCAAATTTATTGTTGGGAGATTTATTGAATTATTGAATTGATTTCAATTATTATAAGTTGCTTTGTTTGATAAAAAAAAAATATCATCCATTTGACAAGAACAAAATGAAAGTACTATTAGCTTTTCCATTATTCTAACTTTACTACTGACGCCCTTGTTGTTCTACTCATTATTTTTCTTGCAAAATAATAAAACATTTCTTTACTTGTCACTTTTGGTATACCTAATTAACTGAAAGCTATATTTTTTTTTTTTTAAATAAATTTTTTGGGGTAAGTTCAAGTTTTTCTTTGGGTAAGATTGGGAAATATGATAAATCTAAATAATGAGCAAATTATGAAAACTAAATATCATTTGCTAAGGCTTTGATCAATATATTATTAAAAATGTCCAACCACAAAGTAGAGTATTAATAATAATTTGATTATATAAAAAGAGAGCTAGAGGATCTAATTGAGGGCTGTGAGGAAAAGGGAACCAAATTAACCAAACTTATGGTCAAAAAGTAACCCACTTTGGGTGTTCTAATTATTTTATCCTCCACTCAATAAAGATAAAGTTTGATCAAGATTTAATATTAATTTAGACAAAAAAAAAATTCTTAGATCTTATTATTATTATCATTATTTTGTGCTTTTCTTTATATTTTTGAGATTCAACCATTGATTTTGGCACACTATGTATATTCTTTTTTTAGGTAAATTTACTTCAATACATTTAAGAACATGAAATCATTGATCATATGAGAATAGGATTAATGAGGAGAATGAGCTTCTTGATAAGCATATCCTAGGAACCATATAGAGCAAAATGATTTGGGTTATTGTTGTGTAAAACAAATGTGATATTGCCCAAATGCACATTAATGGTGAACTTGATATATTGAAAACACAAAAGGGTAATGGAGATGATGCCAGCAAAAGTGCTTTTGCAGTAGATTTTTCCCTCTCCGGTGGACAAAAGGTACCCAAAAAAAATAAAATAAAATAAAATAAAAAATCCATCAGTATGCCCTTCTTTAAAAGGACAACATTTGACACCATTAAACTCATTTCAAAGAAAAATTTTGACTTTTTTAGGTTATGAAGATAAATATAATTTTTAGAAAAAAAAAAAACTCTCCGCTAACATTATTAGAGCTTGAATCACTTTTATTACAAAATATCACTTTTGGCTAAGCTAAATATGGTTTGATATCTATATGTGTGTGTATTTTTTTTTGTTTTTTAAGGAAGTATCTCCAGGCTAGCTCAAGGCATATCTTGAAACTATTCTTCCCTTGGCCCTTTGAATTGCTCTCATTTCGAAGTTAGAGCTTTCCAATAAGTAATATTACATTCACGAGATTTAAAATCAAGACCTCGTTTAAACGGAGTGATGAGTGGACTTCTGAACTAACAACTCGTTAGTAATATCCATGTATTAACATTTGATGACTGGACTTTTGAACCAACAACTCGTTGGTGATATCCATGTGTTAACATTTAATGAGAAAATGATTAATAGATTAAATTTAATTCTTCCACATCCACAAGGTTCAAACCCTAGTAGTGATCTAACATATTAAAAGTTAGATTTGGTGAATAATCAATGACAAATATAAAAAAATATTTTAAGGGTAGCAAACATTATCAATTATTTTTCTTAAATTCAAACTATATCGCCAAACTTGGAATAAACCCGAGGTGTTGTCCCATGGAATAGAAAGAAATGGGAATAGCAGCATTTATTATTCTTGTATTTTCTCCAGTAAAGATAGATTGAATCAAGTTTATCTTCCAACTGTCCTATATCCCCTCCTCAATTAAGTTTGAAACCTTTTTAGATTTTGGAGAAAGAATCTTGGAATTGATTGATCAGAGAATCCAAGGACCTTGCTAATAATCATTGATGAGACCATTGCCAATTCTCCAGTGAAACCCATGATCTAATAGTTCCTTCCCCTTGCATGAGAACTTTCCACCCCCAAGAAGGCCATTTAGTATTTACCTAATCTACTCTACCACGAAAATAATAGTTTGCAAGAATAGATCCTGTAGAACCGGATATTAACCTCTAAAACTTCTTTAGCAAAAATGACAAATATCGTTGAAAATCTTAAAGACTTACACGATGTAAATGGAAATTTGATGGAATATTTTTTTGGAAATCAATTTGGTGACCTGAAACGTTAAGATATTTATGATAGATACTTGTGTTTGCCTAACAAAAAATTTCTCTTTGGAAACTTTGCTAAACAACAATATCTCATTGGCAAAAAAAAGGTATGGAAATTGAAGGGCCACCCTTAAGAAATTAAAAGCCAAAAAAATGACTTCTCTACTGTTATAACCATGTAAAGCAAAAAGGAAAAGCCCTCTACACATAAAATAAAAATCAAAGGGGAGAAATGATCACCTTGCCTATTGCTTTTCGTAAAAATAATATTCTCAGAGAGCTCTCCATTAATTTTTATTTGATACTTGTTAGAAATTAATATATTGACTTCATAAGAAGCAAGAAAAACTAAATATATTTTGTTTAATATTCATTAATCTATACATTTTATTAACTGAAGATAGATAATTTATGATAAATGAGTACATGCTCATTTTATATTTAATGGCCTTACATTGATCTAGTTTGGAGGATTAGATCTCCTGTGTTATTGAACTATCACCCTCAAATTATTAATATGACAATTAACCTGATCAAATTTATATTCCTTTGAAAATTATTGAGATAATTTCTTTTTTGAAAAAAAAAAATAATGGTGCAAGGACATGAAAGATAAGATGTCAACGTTTTGAGGTAGTTTAGGAGGTAAGGGCATTGTATGGTGGAGGTGTTGTGCTACAATAATCCTACTGTGGTGGTTGTAATGTGACCACAGGTTGCCATTGAAATGACCAACATCCTCTATTATTAATAATAATGGTTAATTAATCTGTACATCTATTAAACTTTATGCAAAAAAAAAAAAAGATAAAATGATTTAAACATATAATTGTTAATCACTTATGTCGGGACCCCTTCCCTAGGCCAAAAGGCGACCCGACTGGCACGGCGACTTAACGATCTCACTTATCGAGTCGAGTCATCCCAGCCGCCGTTAAGCCTTTCCAACCTCGACATCCATGCCATATCAGAGTAATTTAAACATCTATTTAATTAAAGTGCGAAAGTAAACGATATGCTACAGGTTATCATGTTCCAAAAGTACAGTTCGACCATTTAACAGTTTCAGACATACAAAATATGACCGACCTCAGATAGAAACAAAAAGAAAACAGAGGACCACTCCGGGACTAGG
>JAJIYU010019889.1:0-10609 GCA_030144865.1 Tinospora cordifolia | reverse complement strand
AGGGCACTGACTGACTGCATCAATCATAGAGTTTTATTTCTTTACAAAATTAAAAAAGTAATAAAAACTATTTTTGAGATATTTTACAAATTTTTTAACATCTAATTGAAATAGAGATATAACCTTTATAATGAAAAGAAGTAAAATTTTTTTTTTGACTTATTTAAATAAAAATTAAACCTTTATTACAATTAAATATTAAAGTTAACATAAAAATAAAAGTTAAGTAGAACTACCAAGCTCTGCCTTGGACAATGTTGAGTTTGGGTACAACTTATTTGCTTCTCAAATTGAGTTTGGTTGCATAATTAGTCTGCAAAGTAGATTTGTTTAGCCAATATATTAACTGTTCAAAATTATATAAAAAAATTATTATTGTTACAAACTTTTCAACATATCTTCTTATGCTTTTTAAAATATTGTAACTTGTATACCCTTTGAGTTAAATTTAAAAAAAATATATATTTATTTTGCATTAAAAAAATAAAACTGCCATCTTATAGTAGAAGTACTCATTTAAAGTTATAATAAATAAATTTATAATTTTTGAATTCACTTCTTACTTTAAATTAACAGTTATGATTGATAACTCAAATTTTCTTAAGAATTTTTTTTTAATTTGACATATATTTTGCCTTTTATTGAATAAAAACATAAGATTTTCTTATAAAAAAAATTTAAGATTTGGCATGTAAGATGTGGTAAATTACTAAAAATAAAAAAGTTAAATCTTTTACATAAGAAAACTTTAATAGTTTCTTAATAAATTTTTTATAAGAAAATAATATTTTCTTAAATTTTTTTTCATTCAATTAAATATGATCTAAAAGCCCTTTGTAGGCCTCAATTGCCAAAATCACAAGGTTTTCATAAGTATTTACTGATAAAAAAATTATCAAATAATACAAATAATTTCACCCCCTTAGATATTTTATTATAGTAAGATAAGTAGTTAGGTCCAAAATTAAGAATTTTATCCATGTAATTATTTTTATATATTTTCAATTTTAATTTTAAATTACTTAATTTTAGTTTATTTCGTCTTTTTTGATTTATTGAATTAAATAGCTACGCATAAAAACCATGGTATAGTTATAATCATGGTACCTTTTTCAAAAAAAAAAAAAAAAAAAAAAGAGAGAGAGAGAAAAATTGCAAGACGGGCAAGGGCAGGAGGGTGAGTCACCAATACAATACCGATGGCCGTTTTCTCCTCTTATCTACACTCAACAGTCATTGGGAGAAACGAACTGATGATGTCAACGCACGCATCAGCCGCTTTTTTCACTACGATCTCGCCATAAATAGCGACGCTCGTCACTTCCAACAATGGCATGCGTCGCATTTGCGTCTTCTCTAAGTCATCATCTCTTCACTACTTCAGCTTCTCGCCTCTTTGTGACCAAGCTCCGTCCTCATCGCCATCACTCTTGCCTTCGCATCTCTTTCTTTCCTCCTTCTTCTCCTTCTTCTTCCTCTTCTTCTTCACGAAGTGTGCGAATGGCACACGCAGCCGCTGGGGCCAATCTCGGCCTCACCAACCCTGCGACTATCGATCTTCCGAAGGTGCGTTCTTTCTCAATCTCTTGACCTTTCTTTGATTGTCTCTTGATGGGTATGTTTAATTTGGCTAAAAGTTTTGATCTTTTGATGAATCTGGTAGGTTTTGTGGTTTAAATCGGCTGTTTGTTGTGTGGGGTTTTTAAAACGATTGCTATATGTTTGTGAAAATGCCGCAATGTTGTATAATCTCTTCATTTTTCTTTGCTTATTTCTTCATGGGTATGTTTGATTTGGCTTAAAGTTTTAATCTTTAGATGAATGATGCTGGTTTATGTGGTTTAAATTGGTTATTATTTTTATATTTTTATTTTTTCATGGGTTATGTAATGACTGTTAAGCGTTTGTGGAAATGCATCAAAGATCGCCTTTTCTGCGAAAGAGGTGGGATTGGCCGAATGGAAAGGTGATATGCTTGCAGTCGGTGTTACTGAGAAAGACATGGCCAAAGACGAGAACTCAAAGTTCGAGAACGGTGTTTTGAAAGAACTAGATTCCCATTTGGGTGGTTTGCTTGCTGAAGCGTCTGCGGAGGAGGATTTTACTGGTAAGGCTGGGCAATCCACTATGCTCAGGCTTCCGGGTCTGGGGTCCAAGAGAATTGGCTTGATTGGGCTTGGACAGTCCAACTCTGTAATTGCTTATAGAAGCCTTGGTGAGGCTGTTGCGGCAGCAGCAAAGAGTGCCCAAGCAAGTAAAGTGGCCATTGCTCTTGCTTCTGCTGAGGGTCTTTCTGCGGATCTGAAGCTTAACACTGCTTCCACAATAGCTTCTGGTACGTTTAATTATGATTGGTGATTTTTCCGGCAATTGGGTTGAGATTGTTATTGTTTTTTTTTTTTTAATTAATTTTTTTAAAGGGTCTCTGTATTGATAGCTGACGATGTTTGGTTTGAGCAGGAACTCTATTGGGTATTTATGAAGATAATAGGTTTAAGTCAGAATCAAAGGTGCCATCACTTCAATCAGTAGATATCCTAGGCCTTGGGGCTGGACCTCAAGTGGACAATAAGCTTAAGTATGTTGGTGACATTTGCTCAGGTGTCATTCTCGGAAGAGAGCTTGTGAATGCGCCAGCCAATGTGCTCACCCCTGGTTTGAAGCTGTTCCAAGTCTTGTTTCATTGATGCAAATAACATCTTTAACACCCTATATGTGCTTCCATATACTTTAAGCACCATGGCACATTTTCTGTTTACTTGCTTGGTGCAACAACCTTTTTATTGAACCTAATCTCTTAAATGCACCATTTCTTTGTTGTGGTGTTAGTAGTTTGTTCCATCTCCAGTTTAGAAGTTTCATTCTGATTGTCATTATTTTTTCTATCTTTCAGGTGCATTAGCGCAAGAAGCATCTAAGATTGCTTCTTTGTATAGTGATGTTCTTACTGCAAAAATATTGGATGTAGAACAATGCAAGGAATTGAAAATGGGTTCTTATTTGGGTGTTGCTGCTGCCTCAGCGAATCCCCCACATTTCATACATCTATGTTACAAACCTCCAAGTGGTCCAGTCAAAGCCAAATTGGCATTGGTTGGGAAAGGTTTAACATTTGACAGGTAAAGTACCATTACAAATGTGTGTGCGTATAAATTTTATTAAGATACTAACTTTGGGTAATAGGTTTGATGCTATTTCTTCACGCATGCATGTGAGCATTATTCATGTACATTGCCTTCCATTGTTATCTTCCAGACTGAAAGATCAGTTTGATATGTTTTTAAAAAGCTAGTTGCACTCATTATTGGTTTTTTGGATGGGAAATGTAATGTCACATTTCAATTGATAAAATTATTTGGTTGTCTCATTTTGTCTTGGGTGTGTATTTGTTCTTTTCCAAATTTTTAGCCCTTTTTTTATCTTTGTTTGATGTTTACTTTTTTATTGTCTTTGTTACTCTGGGCCTACTTGCCCTGCATGTGTTATGGGCAGGTTATCTTTAAATTCTGCTTGGACTATAAAAGTATTATTTTGTCCAATGGAATAAAATGATTGTAATTTAATGAGGAAAGGTTTCGTTGCAAGAAGGAAGTAATAGTCTGTTCTTTCACAGCTTCTGATCCTGTGGGTGTTATTTTGCACTTGCTCTTTCTTATATCAGTTACCCTCTGTGTTACCAGTGGTGGCTACAACATCAAGACAGGGCCAGGTTCCTCAATTGAGCTCATGAAGTTTGACATGGGAGGGTCAGCAGCAGTTATAGGTGCAGCAAAAGCCTTAGGACAAATCAAGCCTTTGGGAGTAGAGGTAAATATATCATTCTTCTTACAGGAACTAGTAGAGTATGATGGTTCAGTTTATAAATTGTGATTGGCCTTGACACACTATGAATTATTCCTGTTTTCAGGTCCATTTCATTGTTGCAGCTTGTGAGAACATGATAAGTGGTACAGGCATGAGACCAGGGGATATTGTCACAGCTTCTAATGGAAAGACAATCGAGGTAATCTCTATGGTGCTTAAGTACAATAAATCGCTCTTTTGGTAATTCAACCTGTTGCAGATTCTTTATTTTTATTTTTCATTAAAGAATCTGTTTATGCATTAAAAATACTGATGCATTAAAAATCTGCTTAAGTACAATAAACCCTTGGAGCGGTTTTATGCATTAAAAATCTTCTTGTGAACCATGGTACTATAGGCTATTGATCTTGTCAGATTGCTTTGTTTCTTGAGATTATTTTTCTGTCCTGCCTAATTTGTGATACTAGGGAATCAAGAGTTTTAAATTTCAAGTTATGATATTGTAACTCATGATTTGGTAGCAACCTGAATTTTGTTAAATGGTCAAAATGAGATGTAATATCCTGACTCCTGAGCTTCATAACTTTTTCAGTTCCTTTATGCTGGTTGAGAAATCAATGCATATTTGAAATAAGTTCACTGTGAGATTTGACACTGTTCAGTTTACTCACTTTCAAAAATCCACATCTATCATTGTACTTTTCATATTTTTATTTATTTGGTGTGACTAATGGTTTCTGTTGACATTATCATCCAATGTTCTCTATGATATTGTTTTTGGTTGTGGAACCTATTGTGTGTTAATCTGTTTTTTTTTTTTTTTTTTTTAATTTTTTTTTATTTTTTATTTAAAGGCACTAGATTGTCTGTCTTGAACTTTGGGATACTAATCTGCAATTGTACTAAGTCTTTTTTTTTGGGCTCTTTGGCATCAATTTTTATTTAGGTCAATAATACTGATGCAGAAGGCAGACTTACACTTGCAGATGCTTTGATATATGCTTGCAACCAAGGTGTAGAGAAGGTATTTTACAAACAGAAGATCATCTTCTTACTTTTGGTTTTTGTGTGCATATGGAGTGTGGATTTGAAGCAATCTCTTGAGTTTTGAAGTTCTTGAGAGAATAAACATGACCTACATAAAAATGAGGCAAAATATAATATTCGTTGATGATAATTTCCTCCCATTATGGTCATTTTGTGTAATGGGTAATAGTTTAACTAATGGTAAAATCCAAAGTTGTTAAAGGCACCAGGAGCACTAAAGGGCCATGGGGGCCCTTAGCACATGCTGTATAATGTGCAAGGTGAGGCTCACACTTCAGTGGAATGAGATACACAATTTGTAGAAAACTTGACTACATATTGTATCAAGTTGTATATATTTTACTTGTGTGCACTTTTAAAAAGACAGAATTAACGAAAGTTCTTGTTCTATTATTTCTTTTTCATATTCGACTCTTTGGGGTTGCACTAATGTTTCATATTCCATTGTTTGTACTAATACCATTTTTATCAAATCTGATATTTATGAACGTGAACATGGTGCATGTTTGAGTAATTGTGCCATTGATTGGACCAGTGAGCTGCGATATAAATGCCTTGTGTCACTTTGCAGATTTGTGATTGCCTAGACCACTTTTACTAATTTGAAATCATTTTTTGCAACTCCTAAAATGAAAGCTGTGAGTATAAAATGTTTCTGAATCAGAAATGCTGTTTGTTGAGATTAAATCAATAGTTAGTTTCTTAGATGTTTCATGTTTGATGAGAAACTACGAGTCCAAAAATTAGTATGCCCAGGATTAAAATCTTCTAGTGTGATTTAGTTAAAATGTTAAATGCAAGTAAAGACACCAATGAGTGAAAAATTCTGATAAGATGCCAACAACTGAACTTAAATTAATCTTTTCTATTTTTGCCTGATTTTTTTTTTTTTTGAATTTCTGTTGCATATATATATTGAGCTGGACGAAATTGTACAACTGGAAATGGATGAGGATGAAAACCTGCAAGTTGAGTTATGCTGATCAAGAAAGATATAATTCCTTGATACTGTAAATTGAGCGTGAATTAGCAGTAATGATACCCGTCTATATTCAGTTGTTTGGTTTTGTCTGACTGATTTAGAAAAGGTATGGGAAATAATATTGTAAGACTAGGCTTGGGTGTCAATAATGTTACGTTGTGTGTGTTCAAAGCTGAACTTGGGTAAAAACTTGAGAAGGTAGAAAATTAAAGTTAAATACCCTATTTTGTAAGAGTTATAAATTTTGTTGTTTACTTAGCTATTAACCATTCTAGCATAACTTTGAGCTTTTTTCTTTTAAAGAAAATCATTTATTTTAACTTTAATGAGTTAAAGCTAATAGCTTTAACTCTCAAGTCCAATTAGTTTAAATTTTCTGCAAACGTATGTGAGAAATTTTAACAAAGTCTGTTATCTTTGCTTTGCACATGATGGGTTGTGAATTTGAAAGAGGTTTAGATATGCACATTTTGTAGGTCTGATATTATGAATTTTTGTCTCAATCTGTATTTTTGCCATCATGTGTAAGATAGAGTGGAGGGGATGATGTTGTTTAGTTTACCTTGCTAGTTGATACATAAATTTTAAAAAGCTTTCTTTATATAAGAATTTTAAGTTTTAGCTTGGGTTTTGCTTTTGGTAGGATAATCGCCATAACAAGGAGGTTGTCCCGTGCAATAATTGTCAAATAACGTGTTTGCTCGGCCTAAAGTTTCTTTTTGATAACTAAGTGGTATTTGGGCTTTGCTTGACTAATCTAATGGGGCCTATGGTTGGTCAAGTGGGAGATGCCTCCATTGCAACATGGGGATCTCATGCTTTTTGCTAAAAGGCCTGAGCAATTAACCCAACCATGTGTTGATCATAGCTTGCTAAAGCTTAGCTACTAGCTTTCTGGATATCTTGCATTTGTCAATCATATATGTGAATTAGCATCAATGGATTGGTTCAATGGGTGGGTCAAGCATACACCTACCTTGACGGTCTCATGTTTGAGTCACCTCCCACCACTTATTGTCCAAGAGATCCTTGAGCGTTTGTGGCCATGCTTTAAAGGGATTAAGGGGGATCTAAGTCCTAACTGCCAAAAAATCATACATTTGTGCATGTCTTGTGCCCATGTATGGCATCCTATGTTTTACATATTTATTTTCATTTTTTGCTTAATGGTTTTCCTTCAAAAGATCAACTGAAAAGATGAGTATTGGCTTGACTCTTAATAATTGTATTTATGTTGTGAATTAATTGTCTTTAATGTATACTTGGAAATAAATCTTCTAAAAGAGTGGATGTGAAGAAAACTAGTGGAGATCTTCCTGGAGGTTACTTCAATGATAAATCTCTGAGCAAGGAGTATTAGATTTTAACTGAAGTTATTTCAAAAAAAAAAAAAAAGAGAGACAAAATTCCTTCTCCCCTCCCCCAAATAAACCTTCTTGTGAAACAATTTCTGATAGAAAGAGTTCATTTATGAAAGTATTGTACCCTTAAATGCTTTACTTAGTTTTGGCTGTCTCCTCTCCCATGGTTAAAATTATTCTAGTTTCAGTGAAGGTTTCAATTTCTTGCTAACTTCTTTAAAACCCTTGGTGCAGATAGTTGATCTGGCAACACTAACTGGGGCCTGTATCATTGCACTTGGGCCCTCAATTGCAGGTAATATTCCATTCTTAGATCTTTAGAGTTTTCATCCTTATTTTTCTTCCTAATGTTATTTTCATTGGTTAACTTGATCATCGTTTAGAACTTTGCTACTATCTATTAAAATCACGTCACATTTTTGTAAAGCAGTCTCACTGATCATAAGTGGATAAAACCATGTCTTTAACTTTCTTTAGACACACGGCTGATTTAATTCATTCCTTTCATGAATATTCGAAAATTTAATTATCTTTCTTTCTCACTCACATTGATTTATTCAGGATTCTTCACACCTAGCGATGAACTGGCTAAAGAGGTTTTAAATGCCTCTGAGGTTTCTGGGGAGAAATTTTGGAGACTGCCATTGGAGGACAGCTACTGGGAATCCATGAAATCAGGTGTGGCTGACATGGTAAACACTGGTGGACGTCAAGGTGGTGCCATAACAGCTGCTTTATTCTTGAAACAGGTCAGGGCATTAATCATTATTCCTCTTATTCTTATTTTCTCAGCTTCAACTTTTTTCTTTTTGGGTAAATAATTGATTTTCCAAGTTTTGTTGTTGATGTAGTTTGTGGATGAGAAGGTTCAATGGCTGCACATAGACATGGCAGGTCCTGTCTGGAACGAGAAGAAACGGGCAGCTACAGGTTTTGGCGTCTCAACGCTCGTGGAATGGGTAATGAAGAACTCTTCCTCCTAAAGCAAGGTTAAATTAGGCTATGTGTGACTGCCTGTGATCGAATTTCAGTGTCGATAATAAAAAGTTGTAAGATGAGGTGTGGTTGGTGAAGGATGGGATGGTAAGTTGTTATTATGGGTTTTGAGCTTTTATGATAATAATGAATTGACTTCATAGGCTGGCTTTTGATGTGTTTGTGAGCTGTGCGAAATGTGGTTTTGCACTGAATGGCTTTTTTCCAAGTGAGGCTCTCTGGCTATGGTTGGCCTGTTGTTTTAGCTGAAAAATCTAAATACAAGTGTCTCTTAGGGCATTTCCATCTTGTTGCTGTGCTGAAGATAGTGTTGGCTTGGGTTACTCTTCAACTTAGCACCAAAGCCCATGTTATTTTGGCGTGACGTAACGTTGTCACGCCATGGCGCGTGCCTAGAATACTAGGGCAAACCCCTTTCCTTGATTGCAATCCAAACTAAGGCCTAAAATTTTTTCGTACTTGGAAGATGGAATTGTCCACCCACATACACTAACCAAAAATATATAACATAAAAGAGAGAAAATGAAGAAAAAAGGGGAATTGATAATGTTTCGAGATAATATTAGCAATAATTTTTCTTTATTTTTTATTTTATTTTTATGAGTACATTGAATGCATCTGATGCAATCCCTAGAATTAAATTAATTGTAACTCCTATTATCCTATAATATTTATAACAATGTGATTATTTAAATGTTTTAATTGTATTTATTATGACTAATGTAATTTCCTATATCAAACAATCTAAACAAAGAATTTTATTTCTTATAGAAATTATTAAAAGAGAATAATTCTCTTAATAAATTTTTTCTTTTTTCCAATGTTTTTGAGTAATTTTTTTGCTCCTGATTTTTTTAACTGATTTTTTATTAGTTATTTAAATTTATAATACATTATCAGTACAATCACGCTCATGATGAAAATATCTTGAAGATCAAAGAAAGTACTTTAAGTTTTAAGGATAAAAGCTTGATGGTCAAAGAAAGTACTTTAAGTTTTAAAGATAAAAGCTTGATGGTATATTTTTAGTGAGAATAATGTTTTTTTATTTTTTATTTTTGGAAGAAAAACTGAGAATATTATAATCAGACCCACTCCTAATTGGTTTTACCATTCAATGAATTAGCCCTTTTGATCAGTATGAATATTTCGTACCATTACATTTTGGTATAAAGTTGTATCACAAATTTGAAGGGTACTCATTTGTTCCATGCATTAGAAGAAGAGTGCTGCATTCATTTGCTAAATTTTTATTGAGAATATATTGCATTGATTTTATTCCAAGAATATATGAAATTAAAAAGTTAGATATATATATATATATATTTTTTTTCATTAGTTCTCTATAAATTAGGATATTCTTGGATCAAAGGTTTTATTTAAATATTTTCATCTATCTTCTAAGATAAGCTGTGACCCACAAAACTATCTCACCTCTTGGGTAATGTTCATGGCCTTCAACAACAGTGAGAAGACCACATAGCTAGCTAGATTGAGCCTTTATGTATAAAACCTACCTATAGCCCCAATATCCTTGTCAATCTCTTTTGGCATAAGAGAAAGGAAGATTGAAGGCTGAAATTAATAAATGGTAGAACCTATTCTCTTTTGTTTATTTAATTTTTCATTTATTCCTATGACCACAAGCTCCTAATTAATTCCTTTCCATACACACATGCTTACATTAAAGTTAAAAATAGACTACAAGTCACTAGGTCTTCCAAATATTCTCTAAACAACAGTGAAGATCTTCATTAATAATTTAATGATTAGATTTTTTACATTAACACGATGTGCTCTATTGCATCTTTCACTGTGTAAATATATAAATATATATTGCTAAAAATTCTCTCCCCAATCATTCTTGAAGGAATCATCTTCACCCACATAACAAACAATCACACAGAAAGTAGGGTTTTATTTTTAATTTTTTTTTTTCACTGTATAAAAAGAGAGAATTTGCATCAAAATCCACCTTTTATCATAAATCTTGTTTCATATTATTATTATTATTAGTATTTTGTTTTTTTTAAAGCTTGTCCCAGCATATGGCCCTTCATTCTCATCCCCTAGACAAGAAAAAAAAAAAGAAGGCCTAATGAGAATCATCGTCGTGTCTACTGCTTCTTTCTTTTTGTATACTCTTATTATAGAAAGGTGGTAGAGAATATTGCTTCCTTACACATCACAAATAATTTATATATATCTATACTAATATTAGTAACTTGCATATATCTCTATACTAATAATAATAATGCAAATACTTGATAAAACTTATAACTATCTTGCCCAAGTTTGATAATTAACCTGTAGAAGTTATAATTTTCTTTTAGTTCCACATTAGTTATTACACGTTTTTGTTTTGAATGATACAATATTAGTAATTAGTTGCATAGTTACTTAGATAATTGCTAGATTA
>JAJIYU010019888.1:0-10609 GCA_030144865.1 Tinospora cordifolia | reverse complement strand
TGTATTATTTAATCAAAGTATAAGGCAATATTTGCCACTATAAACTATATTTCATTTCTCAATATATGAATTACTCTTCAAAAGTTATCAATAATTTTTGTCGTTCATTTTTTAATAAGGCTTAATAAAGATCACTACCATACATGTATCTAACTGTAAATATAATATCTTAATCCTTTCAAAAATATTTAACTAGGCCTTTTACTTGTTAATTTGTTACAAAATCATAATATTTACTTTTCCTCAAACCTTTCTCATATTTAGTTTATCATCTAGTGCGCTTGGTCTTTATAAAATTCATATTTCATATGCATGATCATACTCATATAATAGATATCAATCAGAATATCAGGTTTATAAGAGATATTGCAACTTTTGTATGCAATTTAATAGTAACATTCATCATAAGATTTGTAATAGTTAACAAATAAACATAAAAAAACAATAATAATAATAATAATAACTAATATTAATGATCAACATTCATCTTTTCAAAGAAAAAAAAATTTAATATTTTTGTTCCTTAAATATTTAATAATCAATAGTCCAACTCATATATTACTTTCAAGTCAAATTGTAAATTCACAATTATGTGAATCTTATAGATAATAATTTTGTAATTTTACTAAAATATCATCTGATATAATTTTTGGTCTATTTAAAACTTTTTATAGCTTCTGATTATAATTAAATTCCAATACATATCTTGGAATAAAATATTTTCTCAATAACTTTATATTATAATTCCCTCATATGAACTCTTAGCCAAAAATGTCATTATAAAAAAATATATATTTTCTTCTTAGTAATTTAAATAATTATTTATAATATAGTTTTAGACTACAAATTTTTATTTTTTTTTGTTTGTAAATATTAACCAAGACACGAGATATTTTAATTTGAAATATTATAACCATAATATAAGAAATTACGTTCTACATATTAAAATTTATTTATAGTCATATGCATATATATTTAATTCATTTGAAGCATATTAGACACTTGTATTAATAATATTTTTATCAAACAACCTTGTATCATAAATGCTACCATTAAAATATGATTAAGGTTATTGGATTGTAATTCTAAACAATTATTAGTAGCTAGGTTTTTCATATAATACTTTCAATTAAAAATTAAAAGCACTATTAATAATTTTATCAAAAAAAAAAAACATAAGAGGACTTATGATTAATTTAAATAAAAGAGCAATGTAACGAGTAGATGTTAAAATTTTCAATATCTCTTTCTCTTTTTTTATTACAACTTATTTGACCAATGAATCAAATGTTATCAATACATCAAAAATTAAAGTACAATAGTTATAATTCCCCCTTCACTATTTTAATTCACATACATTTTTCTATTCTCATGTCATTCTATTTGGCATATATATCTTCATTCTAATATCCTGGTATCTTTTTGAAATATAGCATTTAATAAACTATGAACCAATATTATACTTCAGAAAAATCTAACAATTACAAAATTATATACACAAAAGAATAAATTAAAATTCATTATCAAAATATGCAAAACAATTTAGACAAGATGAAATATTTCTGAATTTTAAAAGCTCTAAAATCATTCTATTTTTTTTAAATGAAATAAATAATAGTTGATTAACATCTTGATGTTTTAATCAAAACATACTATTTATTAAGACTCAAAAAATATTTTTGATGTTTTAATCAAAATTGTTAGACTGAAAATACATTTTAGAACTCTTTTTTTACTATTTTTATCAACCAAACATAAAATAAAATAAAAATTTCTTGCTAACCCAATATAATATTAAACTATAAAAAAATGTTCATGTATATGAACATCCACTTTTATCAAAATATTTATAAAACATTTTTATTTTTCAACTTATATTCTTTTGTACTAATTTCTTTAAAGTTATTATTTTTTACACATCAACTTTACTTCACATATTTATTAATAAATCAATAAACATGTAAAAAATTAATAATAAATAACAAAAAAGTTATTACTCACTTACAAAAGTAAAGAATAAAGAAAAAAGAAAAAAGAAAAAATCCAATAAACAAAATTTAAAAACAAGTTAAAAAAACACAAATCATAAAAAAAAAGGCCCTCAGTGGGTTGGAAACGTCCAACAGCCGAAACATAAAAGTAATAAATTAGCAAGCAATAAAATGACAAGTAAATTGGATTATACTCATTTCTACATCTAGAATCAACAACAAAGGTAGATTCACCTTTCACACCAGAATCAATTTTGATCCACACAGAAACTGAAATATCCAAAAAAAAGGAAAAAAGAGGAACATCCACCAACAACTTAATACCAAATAACCATCTGCATTTCGACTAAATCACCTTTTGTACACGACCAAAAAAAGAAAGTTTCTTGACAACTCAATTCATGTTCAACTTATCTTTCTCAAGTGTGCAATGATTTGTACAAAGTTTTCATGGAAATTACATTCCCAAATCCCCCACAACCCACCACCAACAACACCCTTTCTATTCCACCGCTACCGGTGCCACCGATGCCACAGGCGCCACCGGCGGCGACGCCGTAACCTTTCTCGGCCGACCAACTGGCCTCCCAGTTGAAACCCGCTTGGGTTTCACCGGCCCACCAACCTTCGGCGGCCGGCCCCGCCCCCTCGGCCGTCCCACTGACACATACGTCGGAGGCACAACTATCGCTCCCTCCATCACCTCAGGGCCATTCACACCAACCAATCCACCACCACCACTAACATTCTTCTTGGGCCTTCCCCTGGGCCGAGGACTTGGCCCAGCAATTCTATCAAGCCCAGGGCCAACAATGACATTCGGCTTTGGCTTTGGTGGCCTCCCACGCCCCCTCTTCTGCAAGGTAGCCACTCCCGTAGGGCCCACCACCGAAACGGGCTTGGGCTTCGGAAACTTAGGCGGTCGTCCGCGGCCCCTTTTCTCCACATGCACATGCCCAACTCCAGGCCCAGGCATGTCCGGACCCACCACCGCCTTAGGCTTGGGCGGCCGACCGCGACCCCTCTTCATAGGTTGATCGCCCGAATCCACACCCGAACCCGAAGCCGATACGGAAGGGTTAGGAAGCTTGTAAGATTTCTTGACTTGGAGAAGAGCTCCGTTCTTCTTCAGCCGCTTCAAATGATGAGTCAGCAAGGCCGAGTGAGATGGTGGCAAGTTTGAGTAGACCGAGTCGATGTACTTCGCTATGGCTTTCTTGCTCGACCCCTGTCTCTCCTTCAAAGCACGGATCGCCGCAATAATCATCTGGAGAAAACCGAAACCCAAAAAATAAGAAAAAAAAAATTAATTAAAAACTAAAAAATTTAACAAAAAAGAACAAGAAAAAGAAGAAGAAGAAGAAGACGAAGAGAGAGATAGATCTAGGGTTGGGAAAAACCTGGGCGTAAGGGGGGTGGCTCGGGACGGGCTTTGGGGGAAGGGGCGCGGCCGCAGTGGCCGCCTGAATCATTTGAGAATCCAGTGGGCTTAGCCGGAGACGATCGAATCGCAGAAGAAGATGAAGCTGCTGATGAAGTTGATAACGATGAATGAAGCAGAAGTATGAACGTGAAGAGAGAGGTTAAAACTCAGATTGGTGATTTAAAGGGTGAGGTGGAGGGATCTGAGCCGTTGACGTTGGATGAGGTGGGTATTGATCGGACGGGTGGGACTAGAGTTGAATTTGTTGAGCACGGATCGGTGACGTGGAGAGTCATTTATTTATTTCTTTTTTTGTCTTTTGTTATTTAGGGACCGGTCAAGGGAGTTTAAAAAGTCGTTGGACTTTGACCTTCGTCCTGGATTAGTACGAAAAACACACATAACGGGGGAAGAAGAGACTCGAGAGTTTCACCGATTCTGTTCACGTACCTTGGAAATTGAGAATGTAATTTCGTTCTGCGTTGTCACCCCTCTCTACGCCCAGGTTTAATTAATGTGTAGCAGCTTCACAGTAATTGCTGTCTGCCTACGATACGCAGGTGGTTGGCCTTCACAGTTGCAGTCCTTTGATTTTAACGATTAAAAACACTTTTTTCAGACGAAAAGTATTTAATTACAATTTTTAATATATATATATATATATATATATATATTTTTTTTTTCAGATACTTAATAATTATTATTTAATAATTAATTATTATTAAAACTATATTGATTATTTAATATTTTTATTTTCATATATGATATGTAAAGCTTAAACGAATTAAATAAACTATTAATTAAGTTAAATTATAGAAAAAATAATCTCAATAGACTAAAATATTTTCATTAACAATAACAGTTATTTAATGTAAGCAATAGAGGTAAAAAGAAATAAATGTGAATTTAAAAAAATATATATATATATATGTAATGTTTTATTTATCAAAACATTTGATAATGTAAAACAAAATCAAATATATCTAATAGAGGAAGCATTTTTTAATTAAATAACTTTCATGTACAATATTAAAAAAAAAAAAAAAAAAAAGCTTATAAACTTACTAGATTTAAAAGATTCTCAGAGAATTGTTTTACCTTTTATTTAGACATAGATTGTTTTCGGAAAAGAAGAACTAAATAACCTGTTTTTCTAAGTTTTCCAAACAAAAATTGCAAACCAAACCTAACTTTAACCTTTTACTCCAAATCGCTTTTGTGGGTGGAGTGTCAAATTCAAGTCATTTCTCTTGCAAATTTTTTTTTCTACACCCAGTCAGTAGTGACTAAGATAAAGACAATATCAATGCATAATAAACCCAAATTATTACACTTTAAAAAAAAAATTGTATCTAAATCATTTGAAGCAAAGTGAGACAAATGTACCAGAAAATAGACGACACAACTACTTAGAATTTAGATGTTTTGGGTTATATCTCCACTAGTAAGAGAGGGGTCCTTTTAAATATGATAGAGGAGAAAGAAAAATCACATGAATCAACAAAAAAAAGAAAAGAAAATTTTCAAAAAAATGATGACAAGATGAAAAAGAAACAAATATATTCTTCTTAATCTTGAGAATTGTTAATTAAGAAGTTAAAACGTTAAATGCATTTATATGAATATAAACTTTAAATGAATGCATGCTTAAACATTACAAAGTGTGTGATAAAACGTTTACATTAAAATTTACAAAAGTGTTTTTTTTTCTTTTATTATATTCACATTTAGCTGAGCAAAGAAACAAACAAACATCAATTTCAGAGCAATCACTGTTAAGTGGGTAGTTTGCAAATATTGAGGTCAAAACAATATGCAAATGATCTTCATTCAGTTTCATTTGGAATCTTATGAAAGTTGCAGCTTCAAACATTAAAGCCAAAGAATTGAATCTCCCAAAAACCATCCAAACACCCTCCCATGAGAAGTTCAGGGTTTAGGGTTTATGATATTGAATCTTTTTTTTTTTTTAAATTCAATATAGAACCACAGAAGTAGTTGTCACTTGTCAGCATACCTGCAGAAGAAGTTCCTTTCATTCTTAGATACTGTGTACATTTCCAAGGGAAAAATGAACTGTGCACGCTCCGTCGTCTATGTGAAACATCAAAACAATAAGAACCAAACTGATTATGATTTCCAAATTTCAGTTGCTTGAACCGTGCTTGTCCTCACAGAACTGAAAAACTGAGGCTCATCAAATACATGGTGAAGCAAATCCACTTCATCAGAAATACAACCATTATTAAAAAGGGAAGGCTCCCTTAGTCTTCAGGAAATATGCCAGTATTGCTAATAGAACAAAGAGAACTATGATCCACAAGCTCATTCCTGTCAAATGTGAACAACAATTAGGTCAAGGGCACAAATCAATTGGAAAACATTAATATAAATACTGCTAAAGCATGATTTATACCAAAACTAGCTATAAATACTAAATCTCAAAGAAAAGGTAGGCCTTGGTGGAAGAATTGAGGTTGTTTCATTGTGACATAGAGGTCACGAGTAGAATATAGAACCTCTCAATGTGGAGTCAAAAGATTGTGCACCTGGTTCCTCCCCTAAAACTAGTGGTGGCAGGATGCGAGCACATATTTGCTCTTATATACATATTCAACATGTATAGGGTTCATGTCATGTTATTTAAAGAGGTAGAACGTGACACAAACCATTTTGTTTCTTCTCATCTTCAATTTGCGTCACTCTTGCACTAGAATCTAATGAAGTGGAGAGCAAAGATCTGCATTAGAGGAATACATGCCATCAGTGTCAATAGTAGTTATGTTTCAATGGTAGTTCGTAGATAAGAAAGGACGGTAGAAGGAATGCAATGTAAATAATGATCAGAAAAGATAAAATAAGGTTGAGTAGAACAATAACCTTGAATCCGGAGAAAACATCAATGTTGTGACTAGCCCAAGGTGTGCTTTTCTAACTATTGCACGGATGCCCATATTGGGGGATTTCACTATAATTATGTCCCCTTGTATTGTCCCACTGCATTAAGGATGAAAATATACTAAATCGGTCATAATATTAAGTAAGCAATAAAGAGATTAACAATTTATCTTCCACAACCAATATTGTTAGTTCTCCAAGCCACACCAACCTGGAGCTTAAACTGCCCTTATGAGATATGGTAGAGATATTAGTACATGAAATATCAATACACAATGATGAAGGACAAGAATTCAATCTCTATACAGAAAAGCGCCCACGGAATGTCTAAAAGATTTAACATCCAGAATGTCAAAGACATGCAGATTATAGAGTTCATATCTGAATGTTTTAGGAGATGCCAGTGCCCATTCCACAACCAATAGATTTAGTCATCTTGATATTCTATTAATCATAGCCCTCATGTTTCATCATAACCAAAAAACTATAAAAGAAGTTTGATCACTTTATAATGTTCCTTCTCAGAGTCTATAAATACAACAGCTTCGGCTTGATATATTTGTTGCACCAAGGGTGGTTTGACCTGGGTATTCAATGGGCGGTAAAACCAGAAGTTTGCTCCCACTAATAATAAGCTAAAAGATAATGAAAGTTGCAGTTTTGCAAAACATAAACATAATTATTACTGACTGAGAAATTTACACAGCAAGGAGTTTTCCATCTGATGAAACGCTGAATGCAGAGATAGGGTCCCGAACAATCTGCTTTGAGCCGATTCTATTCCATGAAGCAGTGTCCCAGTACACAATGCTGCCTCCTCGATCTATGAAAAAACATACAGATGATTAGCAGAAAAATGACAGGAAGTAGACTGAAAAAGAATGTTGACTTTTACCTCGCATTGCAGCAATGTAAAGAATCTGATTATTATCACTGGTATGAGAAAATCGGCAGTACCCAAAGACCTCGTCCTGGATAAGAATAAAAAAATGAAGTTCAGAATTCCAACTTGGGAAATGAGCAATTCCCTTTTTTTTTTTTTTTTGGGAAGGGGCGGGTGAAGGAGTTGGGGAGAGGGAGGAGAAAAAGCTGAACGCAAAGAGAAGCCTAGGTATTTTCCAAATGAATAAAATTTGCTTTTCCTACACTTCCAGTTAGTTCATTAGCCTAGAATACATGGGATTTATAAAATGTGGTTTACAAATCCCTCAAGTCATGTGAGAGAGCATTTTCCTGTAGAAAGAATAATCAAGGTCATTATTAAGCAAAATCACTCACATTTTCCTTCGATAATGAAGCTACAAGCTTTGATGATTCTAAATCCCACACCCTAGTAGGACCACCACTTCCCAGTGAAACAAGAAACTTTCCATCTGAGCTGCAGAATATAACTTTGACGATCAGGACAATACCTACTAAATGAAACTGTGAAGGAACTAATTTCCTAATTTGTTCTAGCTCTTGCTTATTAAAATCAATTTAATTACAGAACAACCACAAACCTGAAATTCAAATCTTTCACGGTTGAATGTGCATCACCTTCATCAAGAATAACATCCATGCTAGGCCACCTGAAAACCCTTAAGTGACCATCCTGCATAACATTAAAAGTGTAACATTAGTAAAATAAGTGCACTTTTTACTTTAGTCCGTCAAGAGGATGTATTTTAGCTTCTGCAAATACAGCAGCAATACAACGTAATAAACTAAGGAAAAAAAAAAAAAGATCCATCTTGATTGAATCTAGATCCAATCATGAAGGCAGATGGCTCATCATAGCATATGGCTTTTAGACCTGCATTTTTTGTTGCCAAATATCTCAGTACAAGTTCTGCAATGTGCTTCAGTGAACAAGCTTTGACAATCATGTGATTTATTGTGGACAAAGTTGTAGAACAGCATGGAAATGAATCAGGAATCAGCAGTGAACCAGGCATATGGCTTAATTACAGTCATCCTGCATAATCATGGAACACTTCTAAAGCAGAAACCTCTTTGCTTGCATTCAAAGTAGACTTCAATCAGAAGTCAATGCAACATGGTCAGCTCCAATTGAACCAGTAAGACATGAACAGAATGAATAGACTTTCCTCCTGTATCAGATATTTTGTTTCCTAAGTCAAGTCAATGCAACTCAGCTATGCCTTTCCCTAACTACATGGGGGTCGAACACATTTATCAGCTTCCTCCTCTCCACTCTATTGAAATTTAAGTTAGTATTCAAATTACAAGATGCTAAACCTTTCTCAAATGTATCTATTTATGTTATTATAGGTGTACCTCCACTTCTACTGTTTCCATCTTTCTTAATTATCAGAAACCCTGTAAGTGATGCTGAAAAAGATGCAGTAATAATTAAAAAGAAACATGTGAAAAGTAATAGCTACCTCACCACCAGCAGCAAGTATGGAGCCATCACTGTTAAAAGTCAATGCTAACTGCTGACCAATCTCTTCCAACTGGGTTAGCACTTTTTCAGAAAGCTTTAGACCCAACTGAATAGATTCTGCTCTCTTTGGTCCATCCCACTCGTACCATCTATGTGAAATGGCATAATAGGAATTCATAACTCATATTGCTAGCATCCAGTAAGAATTAAAAAAAAAAAAATTGAAAATAGAAAGAATAAAAACAAATAAAGAAAAAAATTACAAGAACAAAGATCTTCCACTTGCTTGCCCCACTTTCTTGACTCACCAAAAGTACATGTACACATCTATATACATATCGTGGACTTACGTCCCCATGGAATTACCAATGGAAAAAAGTAAACTAAGCTAGATGTTCCTAGTCACTACTTGCTTCTAGGTTCACATCAGTATTCTCATTTAGATGACAAATTCTAAGGAAATGTTCTCCCTTTACTGTCATGTCCATGAGAGAAGACATGGGAGAAAGCAAAAGTGTGTTGAGGACCAAAGAGATTTTCAAATGCTAAAATTGTTGATAGATCTTACATAAAAGAAAAGTTGAAAAATTACCAAATTAGTTTCCTGATATTTAAGTTGATAACCAATTCCAACAACTTTGAGACCATCTCTATTGTCCTTCAAATTAGCAAAAATAGAATTACAAAAATTTTTAAAAAAAAGCAGAGTTAAATATTTTGTCATTTTCAAATGGGGCTTCCTAAAAAAATCTTTAAAAACAAGAATTATGTTTCATACAGGCGAAACATTATAAATTTTCTTCAGGAGGCTTTTACGTGATTTTCAGTCAATATCTAAGGAATAATAAATCATTATCATTTCCTTTTCTTTCTTTCTTTCTTTTAAAAAAAAAAATCTTGGGCAAGTTTGGACGAGCTACAAGCCTACAACATGATGTCTTGAGAACATTATAGTAAGAAAACCTCCACAGCACTAATGCATCCCAAATACAATGTCAATGGAGATCTAAAATCTAGTTTTAGACAGAAGGAAAAAGAATGCAATCCAGGAGCACCAGAGGCATGAATTGGAATGATCAGTTAAGGAAAGTGCTTCTACCCGAGGACGAAGTCCTATTGAAAAACTCAAGGGCTTCACACTCGTTCCTCAGCACAATTCAACATAATTTTGTAAAGTCTTCTCCAAATGTGAATGCCATAGCTTATGAGCACAAATCTTCTTCTTTTCAGCTATATTCCTTTATTCCAAGTGGAGTACATATATATGTTCAACTCTCAGCAAACAGTCGATTTAAGTTGCACATGAAAGAATAAATAAGTAAATAAATAAAATGAAAGAAGGAAACCTGCAACTTTTGGGAAATGAACAAATAAGACCTTCTCCGCCTGGATGAACCGCCATCCTATATGGTAAATCATTCTCCGTTCCAAGCTTTGCTACCTGAGAAATGAGCCATCAAACATCAATTAGTAGACTCCGTGCATCACAACCACGATCACAGGTCAATAACTCCTCGTTGAACAAGCTCCGCCAAAGAATTCCATATTCTAAACACTAAAACACATGAATTTCCCAATTCCAAAGTTCTCCATTAGTCCAGGAATGTCATTTCCCTTTAAAAAAAATTAAAAAAAAAAAAACAAATTCAAATTTGGAGATCCCATGGTAATTCTTAAAACTACAGATCTATAATTCAAGAGTTTCATCTCGGATCATGCGCCACTAGAAAAAATCCCTAATTTAATAAATTCAAGCTGATAAACATCAAGAAATCGTCAAAAGATGGAGACTTTTTACCGGAGTAGGGGAGAGGGTATTGGATGCGAAATCAAATTGAGCGAGTAAGAGTGAATTGGGGATTCCGCTACGGCCCTCTCCGCCACCGCCACCGAAGACCAACCACGAGC
>JAJIYU010019887.1:0-10623 GCA_030144865.1 Tinospora cordifolia | reverse complement strand
AAATGAATGGTGAGATTGAAGTTCAACAAATTCGTTCAAGTGACAATTTGGCAGATATGTTTACAAAGGCTTTACCGACTACATTATTTGAAAAGTTTGTTCATAACATTGGGATGCGTCGGCTTTGAGATTTTAAATGATATCATCAACAGGGGGAGAATAAAGAGGAGTTATTGATTAGTGCACTGTACTCTTTTTTCCTTAGCTAAGGTTTTATCCCATTGAGTTTTCCTTGTAAGGTTTTTAACGAGGCAGTCCTAACAATATTATAAGCAATATTATAAGACTCCATAATAATATATACTCTTTTTCCTTCTAGATTTTTTTCCCGCTGGGTTTTATCTAGTAAGGTTTTAATGATGTATATTCTAATATAAAAGACATTCAAAGGGGGAGTGTTATAAATAATAATAATAATAATAATAATAATAATATATTGAATGTCTTTGTAACCTCTTTGTATTTAGTATCATGTAAACCCTAAAATCCCATAATGTTAAAATTAATGAGATTATTTAAATGTCATCATTATGATTGATGTAACCTCCCATTCTAAAAAACTATATAAAGGGATCTTGTGCCTCATAGAAACCATCAACAAAGAGAACAATTCTCTCTTGAAAAATTTTCTTCTCTCTAGTGTTCTTGAGTTTTTTTCCCTTTCTCTTGAAGAAATTCTTATTTTTCTTCAATTTGTTCTAGTTTGATTCATAACAAAATAGTTATTTTTTAAATTAATGTATAAATTTTTTTTATTTTTTTAACCTTTTAAGGTGATAAAAATTTTGAGGGGCAAATTTATTGGACAAGAAAATATTTTAATTTTTTTTCTTATTATACATAAAAAAGTAAATTTGTTTTTAAGAAACTCGAAATTTTCTACGCAAAATGTTGATTTTCTCGCCAATGAAGGGTTTGTTTGTTGACAATCTGATCTTTTGAAAATGAAAAGGAAAAATTTGTATTGAAATGGAGAGCTATCGGAATGGGATGGAAGCGTATTGAATACTTGTAGCGGAGAAGAAGCAGATGTTCGTGACGTATCGGACTTGTTTATTGCTTCCACTTCTTCAACTTCTCTTCAAGAATGTCGAGTATATTTGACAGATACCAAAATCTAGGGTTTAAGGAATCTCTATTACGATCCTACGATTATCCATCCGCCTGCAGCGAACTCAGCTTCATCCTCAGATCAGCCTACGCCCAACTTCCAAAGCCGCTCCAGAACATCTTGTTTCAGGACACTCTTGCTGCTTTCCGTCTTCTTCCCAAGTTAGTTCTTCCCCAAAGTTTCTCCTCTTTTTCTTCCTTGAAATTGAATCCTTTGTTCTTCTTCGTCTCTTTTAGGTTTTAGTTTACCATTTGATGATCTAACCGAAAAATCAGATTTTGTAAGATTTCAAAAAAAAAAAAAATTGTTCGTATTGTGATCATCTATCCATGCTTCAATTTGATTATGCATGACTTGGTGATTTACCATGTCTGATGTTTTATTTCTTTTTAAATTCTATGGAGATGAGGAAAGTGCAAAACAAAAAGAAGAAAACACAATTGGACGCCTAGACATTTTCGTTAAAGAAGAAACAAACAGTTTTATCAGCATAAGTGTAAAGTGGCACGTGAAGGACAAATGGTTTGACATATTCTCCGTTCTCCCTGCACATAACACACCAAAACAGCGAGATGGCCTACCTTGGAAGCGTTCTTTGAAGCATGTCATGAGTGTTAATCTTCCTATAATTTAGGAGCCACCCAAAGACTTGCACTTTAGATGGTACTATATTCCGAATGTTATTAGCCAAAGGAAGAATAGAATAAGGTGAAATAGAAATTATATTAGAAAAAAAAAGGATTTGCAGAAATGCTGACCCGATGCCTTTGATGACCAAACGAGATGATAATTTGAAGTCGAGATGACTACTTCACATTACTCTCTTAAGGTCATAGCTTGGGGGGAATG
Organism: Tinospora cordifolia; assembly: GCA_030144865.1. NCBI lineage: Eukaryota > Viridiplantae > Streptophyta > Magnoliopsida > Ranunculales > Menispermaceae > Tinospora > Tinospora cordifolia. The sequence goes on along the minus strand of JAJIYU010019887.1, from coordinate 8,663 downwards.
GTGGTCCCTAGCAGGATGTGCAAATCCTAATGTTGAAGGGACTAGGAAAGTAGAGATAGAGTGGGTATGAATGCTAGATAATCCAAACAACGAGGAAAGGAATCTTTCAAGGATGGACCCGCCTAAACACCTATCTCCCAAAAGATAAACTTATTTCCATTGCCCACAATTCATCTATGATTATCTATCACCATAAAAATAAGCAAAGAAATTAACTTCCATGGACTCCTAGCATTAACCTTTTACAATGGCTAGGTTACTATCCACCTCACTTATGACAAAATTGCCAATTTTTCCGCACCCATTTTCCATATAGAGGCATGTTTCTCAAGCGGATGTTACCAATTCTTGGACCTCCTCTCTTGATTGGTGTCTAGATTGAATCTCATCTGAGTGAGACTTGGTTTCATATCTTTTCTTGTTTAAGCATAATGCTTTGAAGAAGATGGATTTTGTCCGATCCCAATGTTAGAAATAAATAAAAATTATAGTAACCAAAAATAATGTTTGACAAGAGTTAAAATAAATAATGAATTAAAAGAATAGAATATCCCCATGAAGGAGGTCAAGAGATTGACAACTGAAATGAGGGTGACTACAAGAACCTTGCCAATGAGTTATTTGGGGTTATCCCAAGGGGGTAATGCAGAAAGTCTTTTATTTTGGGAGCCTGTTTTGCAGATAGTGAAAAAAAAAGGGTTGAACGAAGCAAAAAGAGTTATCTCTTGACGGGCAAAAGGCTGTTACTTCTGAAAATAGTGCCGGAAGCAATGCCCACTTATTACCTTTCAGTGTTTCAGAGTTCACATAAAGTGGCCACAGATATAGAGAGAATAATGAAGGGATTGCTATGGAAGAATAAGATAAAGATCACAGATCTCATCTAGTGAAGTGGGAAAAGGTGTGCAAAGAAACTTAGCATGGAGGATTGGGGATTGTAAACATATACTTGAGGAATGTAGCTTTGAAGGGGAATGGCTGTGGCAAATGATAAAGAATCCTGAGGCTTTATGAGCAAAGGTCGTCAAAAGTATACATAGGGCTCAAGAGAATGGACTAGACTCTAGTCTTAATAATAGGGTCACGTTACGATCTCCTTGGAAAGCTATATATAAAATTTACTCCAACTTGAAACCTCACATTTGGTGGAAAGTGGGGAAGAGAAAAAAGGTGCAATTTTGTAAAGATACTTGGTGTGGGACAGTGAACTTTAAGACTAGTTTTCCAAGTCTATATCAGTTATTAGTGAAACATGACAAGCCTGTTTCTAAGTTTTTGGTTCTCTGCAGGGTAGAGGGGAATAGTACATAGGCTTGGAACTTGCACTTTAATAGGACCATAAATGACACTAGAATGTGTGAGATGTTAGAAATGCTAGAACTTTTGGAGCAGTTCACTTCGTCAGAAGAGGAAGATAGGCTGCTATAGATTTGAGACCTTGAGGATGCATTCTCCACTAAATCCTTAATGATGAAGCTGGCTATCCACTCACCCCAACAACCTCTTACTAAGGTTGCCTTCATATTGAAGACCAAAGTTCCTATTAGAGTCAACCTGTTGGCTTGGCCAACATGCATTAGTATGCTCAATTCTGCAGATATAATCCAAATGAAATTTCCTAACCATAATCACTCTCTCTCTCTCTCACACACACTCTCTCTCTCTCTCTGTCTCTCACACACACACACACTTATTAATGAATGTGCAGGGTTGCTGCTGATGAGGTATCCCATCTCTTTGGGTGGTGTTAGACCAACATGGAAGTGTGGGGAAAATAAGTTGGACAAACTACCTTGTCCATCTTCTAACAATTCTTTTGTGGTGCCAGATAAGGTTCTTCCAACTTTTCTCCACAAGTATTTGAAGATAATTTTGTTTGCCACCTGGTATAACATGGAAAAAAAAGAAATGCGAGACTATTTAGGGATAAATTTATATCGGCAGAACTTGTATGAGATAGATCCCAAGTTTTGTTTGTTGGTTAGGTGTTTAGCTGTAAATTGTCCAAGGGTTAAATTTTGGGGGTTGACTATGTAATTAGAGCAAAATTATGAACTCCTTCTAACTATTCTTGTCTAGCTACCTCATCTATCAAGTGCCTCTTTTTGTGTTATTAATATATTTCTAGTTTCTTTTCAGAAAAAAAAGAAAAGAAAAGAAAAAGAATAGTTGATAGAAGATTGTTTACATGGTAATACTCAATATCGAGAAACATCAACAATTTTGTAGAACACAAAAGGAATTCACTATGTGAGGGATTTTTTTTTTTGCCATCACTAACTTCAATATTATAAATCCACCATTGCAACTTTTCACTTCTTCTACTCTATTCTCTCTTGCCTTTTCCCTCTTGCAATTTTTTTTTTTATATATATGTTCAACTCACCCCAATCGGCCAATCCCACTATTTATAACAAAAAAAAAGTTCTCATGTTAGAAAGTGATAGAAATAAAGTAGGTAGGTGGTTGAGATGTATGGCTGTTATTTTTGGAGTGGAAGAATGGTACAATCCACTTTCTTTCTTGTTTTTTCTCTCTTTTCTTTCGTTTTTTTTCCTCTTTCTCTTCTCCCTTTTCTTTTTTACTTCCACGATTCAAATGGATAAAACCTTCCTCATCATGAGGATTTTAGTCCTACAAAGGCATCAACTGAGTAGATGAATTTTTTCTTTTTTGCATCTGTTGAATGGAGTGCCACTTTGCATGTTTAGGATAGTGCTTCCTTTTGATGAATCCAAACACATTCTTGTACACCTTGCCAGTCATTTGAGTCTTCTTTTCAAGAACTAAGTCTTCTATAGCTGCCTTACTTGGTAGCAGATCATGGACCATGGAAAAGATTGGCAGCTTTCATTGTTCTTCATGTTGAGATGGCTCAAACAACTTCAAATTCTACACATTAGAAGCAAAATATATTTGTATCTAACTTGACAAATCTAGCTTGAAAATATTTATTCCATATTGCTCCGAAATACTCATTGGACCATATCCTAATGATGTTAACTTTCAATTAGGTTTCTGAGACCGAGCTTCTCGACTGAGCCCTTCTAAAACCAGCTTGTAAGGTGTGTTGAATTAGATGTTTGTCATGTTGCTCTTTATACATTTGTCATGCTTCTCCAAATTTTCATGAACATTGTGACCAATTTATTAGGACGGTTGAATGAATTTGGTTGCTCCATCTATTTTGACTTTCCACCATGGTTAGTATCAAATTCCAAATTAAATGGTGATTGTGGAGCAAAATTATAACAAACCTCAAATAGAGACTTCCCTATGGAGTTATGAATTGCTTTATTGTAACGATATTAACAAACCTCAAAGAGATTTATTCCAAATTTGGGATCTTTGCTGACTAAAACCCACATAGAAGTTTAACAAATATTTTGTTTACCATTTTTGTTTGCCATCTATCTGAGTGTCCCCCATACTCTTTTGCTTAGAAATCTGCTATCTCGGTTAAGGATGATGCTGAAAATATTTTTGAAAAACATATCTGTTGCTTATTCAGTTGTATCATGTTCTTGCAAGAAAGCATGATTGTCATGTTGCTAAAAAGATCTAGCAACATGAAAATATAATCATTACCATTATTCTTGTTAGTTGGTTCATGAACAACCCTACTGAAGAATACATGATAGTGGTGTATAGAATCTTGAGACACTTGAAAATGATTCTAGAAAAGGGACAATTATTCAAAAAGAATCAAGTAGGGAGGTATAATTGTATTGTAATGCAAATTGGGCAGGCTCAACACATATAGATGATCTACTTATTATTCCTATGGTTGGGGGATTTTGAAAACATGGAAAGGTAAAAAAAGCAAGTTGTGGTAGCTAGGAGTAGTGCGCATTTGAATTTCGAGCTATGACTTGTGGTATTTGTAAAGGAATTTGGGTGAAAAAAGTATTAGCCAAATTAAAAGATACATTTGGAGAGATCAGTCTAATTATTTTGGGATAGTCAAACTGCCAGTAATATTCCTAAAGACCCACTTTATCCTGAATGGACCAAGCATGTGGAAATAGATTGACATTTCATCGGAGAAAAGATCGAAGAAGTAATCAAGCCTGTTTACCTTTGTTCTATCTGTAGACTGCTGATACTTCTAACTAAAGCACTTCCAAAGTCACGTCTTGGAGATCTTCATTGCAAGTTGGGTTGATAAATATTTATGACCCAGCTTGGGGGAAGTTTTGGCATTCTTTGCTGTAAATTAGCTAGAAATCAGACTGTAAATTAGATGTCCAGCTCTATAATGGTTTCCTTATTTAGAATAGATTAGGTAAGATTTCTCCTTTATAATAGGGATGAAATCCTAATGTCTAGGACTCCAATTGCATACAAAAATATGCTCTGATGCAATTGAAAATTGCAGGTTATCAAACCTAATTTTAATACTTATCTTTTAAATGTAATGCCCTCTAGGGGCGTTCTCACCGTGCAACTTTCAAAGAAAACCTGTAGTAGTTTTACTTTTTTTTTTCATTTAAATTTCTTTATAACTTTTATTTATTTATTTCTTTTTTAAGGAAACAACAATTTCTATTGGTAAGACAATAGTTACAAGCTAGGGACGAGCACTAAAAAATATACACCCCTACTAAACAGATGAAATATGACTTATCCCCTTACAATCCACCAAAGGCCCCGACAAAACATTTTCCCACCTTCTTAACCACTTCGACAAAGGATATCCCAAAAATAGAAAACAATTATTGATCCAAAAAGATGCTAGAGATTGGGATTCTTCCCAATTTGGAGGAAGACATCTATCATTAAACAATCTAACATTCCTTTCCTTCCACAAATATCATACCACCGCCAAACTTGCCACCATCCAATGAGCCCTCCACTTTGCTATAATCATATCTCAAAATAGGCAAACACTAAATTGAGCCTCCTGTTTGTTCACCTCTGAAAATGTAGGAGAGTGCCTTCTCCATCTTCCCCAAACTTGGCTTGAGTACTGACACTTAAAGAACAAGTGAGCAACTGGCTTGAGTATTGACACTTAAATAATGATGCAAGAACCGTTTTTAAATTATTTCCCATGTTTTAACTTTCTCTTTAACGACTACCCAAGCAAAAAACTTCACTTTGGATGGGACTGATACCTTCTAAATCTGTTTTAAAATTGAAGAGGGTTAAATCAATGGATCATTAGTCAAGATCGAAAAGAATGATTTTGAGGAAAATTTATCCGAATTCTCTTTGAGCCAAATAATTCTTATCCTTTCTATTGTGCACCATGCAATCCCTTAATAATGCTCAGAGAGCTATATCTTCTTCTTCACACTTTGGTCCACCTGTTGATCACAAGTGTAGGTCCCACTGGATTGGCATCAATATTGAACTCTGATCAATAGAATAGTAAATAATGTAGTTGTGACCCGTTGATTGCCTGTATAGTCTTGGGAACATGACTGAGAATGCCTCCGTTCCTCACCACACATCCTCCCATAACCTAATCCGTCCCCTTTGCCTAGCCATTGTCTAGTGAGAGGAGCATAACAGTGATAGAGCGAATAGATAAACTTTCAAGGACTTCTGTGAATCACTTTCCTCCTTAGCCCCACATCTCTACCATTGATGCTCAGCCCATGTTTTCTTCTAATCACTCTTCCCTACAATTGATTTTGCTCCCTTGGAAACTTCCACAATCATTTTTCAACCAAAGCTTTATTCTTTGCTATTATGTTCCCAATTCCTAAACCCCCAAATTCCTTCCTTAGGTGCATTTGGTTCCACTCCACTAAATGTGCCTCATGACCTATTTCTATACCTTCCCACGGAAAATTCCTTATCAATTCCTCAATCCTTTTGACTTCCCTCATAGGGGTTTTAAACACTGACAAATAATATGTAGGCAAAGCATCCAACACTGCTTTTATTAATATGAGTCTTCCCCCTTTCGATGTAAACGCTCGCTGCCATCCTTCCAACCTTTTAGTCACCTTAGTTACTACAGGCTCCCAAAAAGCTTGAGACCCTGGCTTTCCTCCTAAATATATCTCTAGATACTTTAAGGGTCATTCCCCCTAGTCACACACAATCCTTAGTATAATCCTTTCCAACCACATTTCAGATGTAGATATTTCGGCAACACATGTTTTGGATATATTAATCCGTATCTCTGACACCCAACAAAAACTTTGCACGATTCTGAAAACGTCCGCAATATTTTCGTCCTCACCATCTAAAAATAGAAGAGTATCATCCGCAAACTACAAGTGAGATACTTCTACCCTCTCTTTTCCAACCACAAAGCACCTAACTATTCCGGCCTCCCTTCCCTTATCCAACATCTTGCCCAGTACATCTGCCACTAATGTGAGTAAAAAAGGAGACAATGGGTCTCCTTGTCGTAATCCCCTTACCGCTCCAATATTGCCTTTAGGCCTATTGTTTATAAATATGGAATATGTGATCGACTTCAAACACCCTTGGATCCACCTCCTCCATTTATCTCCAAATCCCTTTTTCCCTATAACATAATCCTGGAAAGTACAATCTATTCTATCATAGGCCTTTGTTTATATAAATTTAATGGCCTCAAAACAAAACAACTGTTGTTGTGACTTGAACTTCTATCATACATCCATCTATCTAATCCATATGGCACATTGAAAGATATCTCCTTGAACTTGATTCCTAATATTTTCTTACTTTCTGGATGTCACAGAGTTTGGACACAGCGTGGAGTGGCAGCAGCAAATCTTCTCTTACAAGCAGCAGAGGCAGCTTTGCCTAAGCAAAAGAGGGTCTTAGCTGTAACAGAGTTCAAGCATGCTGTTGTTGCTTATAAAAGGAATTGTAAATGCCAGAAAGTTGAAGAAGGTAACTGCCATGCTATGAACATTTTATATGGGTTGAGATGATTCTACTGTCCTTCAGATGATGGAAGTTCCTAGTGCTTTTGGATTTTCCAAATTATGAAACATAAGTTGGATAAGGCACCTACCTGCAATGGTACATTGATGATGGCTCTATCTCTCTGTTTGCTTGTCACTAGGTACTGAAATATTTGTATGAGCCTATCAAACATATGAGATATGACTTAATTTAGTTAATACCTGCTGTGTTCCTACTTTCTGCCATCTAGTGGATACAATTTACTCTCTTGTTCCAAGATTGCAGGATCATATTATTCATTTAGCATCCTGCTTGTACCTATGTCCTAATCAAGAGAGTCTTCTGGAACATAACATGTATCGTGCCGATGTACACCTTTGGTTAATTTTGCTGTAAATTTCCTTATAAAAGGCTGATGTATTTATGTCAAATTTATGTGATTGTGATATTGGCATGGTAATTGCTTTTACCTTGTTTCATTTTTTAACAGAATCAGTACAGTTGCCCCAAGATGTTCTTATTTACATCTTCAGTTTTCTTGATATGCGGTCTTTGGTTGTTGTTGGTGCAGTTTGCCGGTATCTTTCCTTTCTTTCTTCTTCTTGCTCTCTCTCTTTGTTCCACCTTTTTTTGTTGCATAATACGGAAATATATTCATTATGACAAAGTGGGATGAGGTATCCCTAACAAAAGTAGTCTAGACAGATTTACTTTAGTCCGGATGGTATGATCAAAAACTGCAGCTGAACTACTCGTTACAAACTGTACATACACCCCATTTAGAAAATATGGTATACCACCCTGATTTGTATAATATATTATGCCAATTCCTTAGCCATTCTCCACAAGTAAGATTTGCTTCAGGTGGGGGCTTTTTTTTTTTTTTTTTTGAAAATAAACGTGATTATATTAACTTGGACGAGATGTCCAGTGCCTTAGCGCCACAAAATACAAGAGAAGAGACCTGAATCCCTCTGTTATAGTGAATACAAAATTGAGGCCCACCGGATCATCTAGTCACTAAAAGTGTATCCTAGCCCCATATTCCTAGAGGAGCCCAAGTTGCAAACAACAAGTGCGATCTTTCCACTTTTCTATGTACATTAATTTCGACATTCTGGAAAATACTACTATTCCTAGCCTCCCATATCGCAGTCCATATAGCAAAAACCATCAGCAGCCAGTAGCTTTTCCACTGAAGTGAATAGCTTGGTCTGAGATCCAATTATGAATATTGGTACTTTTTGGAGGTCTTAGCATGGCTGGAAGTTCCTTTTGCCAAGAGCACCACACTGTCTTCAAAATCTTGCACTCCCCAAAAAGATGCCGAACATCATCTTCAGCGGCCCTGCAAAGACAGCATGAAGAGGGAGATAAATAATAACTAGGAAATTTCTTCTGTATTTGAATTGTACAATTTAACCATCCCTGCATTATCAGCCACAACAAAATTTTAAATCTAATAGGTAATTTAGCTCTCCAGATTAGCGCCAGACTGTCGTTTGTGGAATTCTCCTCTCCGGCTAAGAAAACTTTATAACAGGAACCCGTTGTGAACTGCCCAGATTTGTCCTTCGTCCACCACCAAGAATCAAGCTGTGTGTTAAATTGCATCGGCTGAAGCTTGTTAAGTAAGGTAGCCAGATCCTCAATCTCTTCATCTTTGAGGTTCCTACGAAACTCCAAATTCCATGTCCCATTATTTTCCCTTCCCCCCCCCCCCCCCCCCCCCCCCCCGCCCTCCCCCCGCCCCCCCCGCCCCCCCTCCCTCTCCCGGGCGAGACCGCGCCCCGGGCGGGGGGGGGGGG
>JAJIYU010019886.1:0-10620 GCA_030144865.1 Tinospora cordifolia | reverse complement strand
AAACAAAACCTCAGAAATAGATTAATCAAAATAAGAATATCAGGATTCTACAATCCAGATTTATATCCTAGACTTAAAATAAACCTAGCCTGACATGATTAAGAGTTCACATATCAAAGAATTAAGATCATAAATAAACATACTCAAATTTTGGGCCTTGATCTTCAATTCTTCTCCGTCTTCTCTCTGTTATTTTTTTGTCAGCTGTTTTTCTCTAGAAATTTCGTTCTCAAAACAGATCATCCTCCTAAAACCCTACTACAATGACCTATTTATAGTATTTCACTAAAGAAAACCCTAAAATAATAAAACACGTCTACTGACCGCGGTCCATAAGTGACCGATTGCGATCCACAGTACAATAAAAAAAACCTGAATATGTGAAATCTCTTGAGCGACCGCGGTCCAAGGTCTCTAATCGCAAATCGACCGTAGTCCACAGCGGGATGTTGTTTTCTTCTCATTCCTTGATCCGTCTACAGTGGTCAGCAATTAGTGACTTTTCCTCATTTTTGGCCATTTTCAACTCCTCGCGTGCTCCTATTCCTATTCCAGTTCATTGTAAACCTGCATAAATACTGAAAAACCTTTCTCAGACATTATATTCATATAAAAATGCTAGAAATAACATTAAATCATGCTAATATGCAACAATGCTCTAAATGCATATTTAACTAAATATAAGCAAATATACTAAATTTTCTATTACACTAATGCAGATTATACAAAAAATACCTATAGTATAGTTAGTCTGCTATGCAACTAACAAATATCCCAAACTTAAACTATTGTTCGTCCCCGATCAATGACTCTAGTCTAAACTGACACATCATACCATATAGAAGTAAATTCATTTTCACTCATCATTGTAACCTCAATCTTCCATTCCTTTAGTTTATGACTCATTAACAAGTCCCTAGATTCAGGTTGTCTAGATTTTTAGTTCATCCTCCATTCTTCCTTAACTTCACCCTCTCATCTGTCAGTATCTCAATCCTCCTAGACTTTGTAAGTGATTTGCAGTCGCCATCCCACTCACAGAAATCCTTTCCTAATACCTAAGTACATGGACCCTCTCAATTCTCTCCTCTATTTATCTTCTACTTAAGTCAAACTATAGTCAGGATCAATGGTCTTTCTTTTAGGTTGTAACGTTGTCTGGCTCAAGGTACAAGTGTAATAGGATTTTTTAAATATGGCTCAAGTGTATACTCATAGCAATAATAACAACCTATTTTGTTTGAGTTTTTTTCTCATTGTAGCTTCATCCTTTATGTTCAATCCCTTGTCTTCTTCATTAATGCACACAACCATGTTTTCATAGCTCCCCCAAACTTATTTGCTCACTTGTATTTAAACCGGTTCCCATATGTACACTAATGCAAAAGTAGGAGATTCAACTTCCATTGACAATACTCAAATACTACATAACTATAACTATTTTTTTTTTCTTTTCTTCTTTTTTTCTTTTTCTTTTTCCCTTTTTTTTTAAAAACAAAACAAAAATTGGGAACATAACTATATCAATTTCAGCATCCCCTCCTTCCTTCACATCTTCATAATATGCAATACTATCACCATGAGTGCACACAAATAGGTACAAGTGAGATATTCAATAAAGGATAGTGGTGTTATATCTTGTTTAGGTTCATAACAAAGAAAATCGGTTATAAGGCTCAAAATAGGTTGCAAAGGATTATAAGCGCTGGGACTGACCTTTAGGCTATGACTCAAGCAAAGATGGCCTACTTCATTTCCCTCCTAAAGTTCTTCCTAAGTAGTGTTCAAAACAAAATTGATTATTTCAAGAGTCTGTGGAAAATTCACTCTATTTGTAGTTTGGTTTCCACCCCTCATTTTCCTCTGCTTCGAATTCTCAATCTACCTAAGACTACAAGGTTCTGTCAAAGTCAAATTTCAGACAAACCAAGCACACAGACTGTTAGAACATACCCTAGTTCTTTGTCTCATCCTACTAGAGGAACTTCAAATGTCATAGGTTACTCAGTGAAATTTTCAAAAATTTGGTATGGATCTAGCCTAAATGACACCTATATGCTCTATATGCTCATGATTTAACTCTAAATAAATAATCCTAATATCTAAATGTCATGAAATGATTGCAATAATATTTATATATGTGATATGCCCATGAATATATGCAATTTAGAGGAAAAAATATAGCACACAATATACAAAATAAAGGCAAAATAAGGAAAAATAAACCTAAAATTGAAGAAGAAGTTCTTCAATGCGCACCCCCAAACTTAAATTGTGCCTTGTCCTCAAAAACACATTTTCACTTTCACACACACATGGAGGATCAACTTAAGCACAGGCATCCGCGCACATACTCATAAACCTGCTTGGAACAAAAAAAAAGACGAGCATCAAAGAAATATTAACTAAAAGGCATGCATTTTTTTTTTGAATATGCATGCATACCTAAGAAATTAAATTAAACTAAAACAAAAATAAAATGAAATAAACAAAAATAAAAACTAGTTGGTTGCCTCCCACTCAGCGCTATGTTTAATGTCGTTAGCTCGACGTGGATATGGGCTAACCAAAGCTCATGAATATGTGCAGTTTAGAGAAAAATATAGCACACAAAAACTTGTTGATGAACCCGCAATTGTACGAGATCGTAATAGTAATAACCGGTGTGACTGGATATCGTCCTCAGGGAACGTATAAAAAATTAACTATCTAAAAGCCCAATTGATCTTTGCAAACACTTTGGCTTTTGACAACTCTTGCTTTCTGTTGTCAGGTGGTCGCATATGTTTCAGTAGTTGTTCATGTGACTACCTTTTCAGAAATGGTTGTGCATCAAGTAGCTCAGCAATGGTGTAGCAATGCTTCTGGCGTGCTTTGATTACTTCCCCTATAGTAGAAACAACATCTTCAACTTTAATATCAGGAGATATGGGCTTTTGCAGCTCTATTTCAAAGCCAACTTGCACTTTAGGAGGAGACTTCAAAGAGTGATATATAGAAAAGACCACTCTATCTTCATGTGCTCGCAAAGTAAGCTCTCCTCTGGCAACATCAATAAGTGCATGGCTTGTAGCTAAAAATGGCCTCCCAAGAATCAGTGGAAACTCCCCATAATCATCCATGTCAAGCACCACAAAGTCAGCTGGGAATATTAACTCATCCACTTTTACTAAAACGTCTTCTACAACACCCTGTGGGTATTTGAATGATCTATCAGCTAGCTGCAGGGAAAGAGTAGTAGACTTTAATTCAGACAACCCCAATTCTTTATATACTGCCATTGGCATCAGATTAATGCTTGTCCCCAAATCACATAATGCCTTATCAAAGAATCTCGAACCAATTTGGCATGGAATGGTAAAGCTTCCAGGATCAGTAAGTTTCTGAGGAAGTTGTTTCTATAGATTAGCACCGCATTCCTTCGCCGGCTGCACAGTCACATAATCTTCAAACCTCTGTGGGAAGGATAACTGAGACGGTTCAATATACTTGCTGCCTTGAATAGTAATGCTTTCAAACATATCATCTTTCTCTGCCCCACTAGTGAGCACTATATGAATAGGCTCAGTCACAATAGGTCCTGTAAACTGGATGGCTTCATCAACTAGCACAGAGGGGCTAGAGGGCAAGGGTGGGTTCTGCATCAATTCATTCACCTTACTATAAAAAATGGCCTGGCAACTCTCCTTAGGATGTACTTAAATGGCACTGGGAAAAAAACTTTTTTGCTGACTAGAGATTGTTTGGGCTATCTGTCCCATCTGAATGCCAAGGTTTTTCACTGTGGCATTGACATTTTCCATCTGAATTTCTAACCCGAAAACTCTATTGTCATTCTGATCAATCCTATTAGTCAGTTGTTTGAAGAGTTTTGCTTGCATATTCATCATTGCATCCATTTTTTCCTCCAATGATGGTTTCTTTTCAACCAAGCTCTGATGATGAACATGATTTTGTGGAACTTGCTGGAAATTTTTGTTATTGTTCATTTTATAGTATGGAGGAACATTACACATCTGCTGCTACCCTTGATAATTATTGAAATTGTTAAGCGCATTCAGCTGCTCAATATATGCCTCTTCTATAAGGGATGCCTTGTGAGCTTCAGCAATGGCCAAAATAGATTGATGCTGTTGTTGCTTGCCCTGACCACTACCTAGCTTCTCTATCAAGACATTGATCTGATGAGTCATTGATGCCATTTGGGCCTGTAGAGCTATCATACCATCTACTTGATATAACCCAACTCCTTTAACTGATCTTCTTTCTGACTCATACCCATATGCATTGGATGCCATATCTTCAATTAGTTGAGTAGCTTCAGTAGTAGATTTTCCCATTAGAGAGCCACCGGCTGCAGAATCCACTAAAGCTCTGGTAGATGGTGTCAGACCACTGTAAAACATCTGAATCTGGAGCCAAGGGAGATAACCATGTTGTGGGCATCTTCTTAGTAAATCTTTGAATCGCTCCCAAGCTTCATAGAGAGACTCGAAGTCTAGTTGCTTGAAAGAGCTGATCTCACCCCGTAACTAATGGACTTTGGCTGGTGTGAAGTATTTCTGCAGAAATTTCTACCCCATATCTTCCCATGTAGTAATGCTACCAGGTAGAAGCGCTTGTAACCAAGTTCTAGCTTGTCCCTTAAAGAGAGAGGGAAAAGCCACAGTCGTAGTTGATCTTCAGTGACCCTGTTCATCTTTACTGTATCACATATCTTCATGAAAGAATTCAGATGAGCCATAGGATCTTCGGTTGCTGAACCCCCAAACTGTTGTTGTTGCACCATTGCAAGTGGGTAGCTTGTATGGTAGGGCATAGAATGGAGGAACTGGGAAGAGCAGATTGTAAAGTAGAAGAAGTTTGTTTATGTTAGAATGAATCCAAATGTAGAGGTTCCTTTAGTTAGAGGTTTCCCTATTGATAATGACGGGAATGTACAGTGGGTGTGGTTCATATATGAGAGATTATGGAAGTTTTTCATTATATATGGAAGATTCAACCATGAAACATTTGATTGGTCAAAGGCTCAAAGTTATTACAACTAGAGGAAACCAAAATAACAAAGGAAAGGGAGTTAGCATGAAATGGAGGAGATAGAAGATTCTGAGATCAAGATGGAGGAAAGCTCAGGAAGTTCTATTCCCAAAATCAAGAAATTATAGTGGGATGTCATCTTCGAAAGAAGTGCTCTTAAAAAGAGGAATATTTAGTCTTGGAAGACTTTGGGTTTATAAGGCCCAATTTCACATGGACCAATGGTAGGAATGGTTTGAACTTGGTGATGGAAAGGTTTGATATAGGTCCAGCACCTGCCAGATGAAAGAAATGTATAAACAAGCTCAAGTGAAGCACACATATATAATAGGCTACGGGTCTAATCGTGCAATGCTCTTGGTGGACACAAAGGTTATTACAAGGAAACCTCCTTAGATATTCATTTTTTATTAGACATGGTTGAAGGTTTAGGAATGCAGGATTGTGGTAAAAAGAATATGGAAATAAGATGTAGATAATTCAAATCAATTGGTAGTAGATTTATTACACAAAACTTGTGAAAATATTGTAGAATGAAGAAGGAAACCACCACAAGCCAACTCTAAGGTGCTTATTCAGGAGCTAGAAAAAAGCTAAAATTACTATATGGAACCAAGAAAAGGCAATGGAGGAAATATGGGCGCTGGAGGCAAGACTGAAGGAAGCTTTAAGTCAAGAGGATCTATTTTGGAAATACAACACTTTTTCATGCCAAAGTTAAAATTTGGAAGGAGAATTAATCATATTAAAACCACTCAAAATGAAGATGGAACTTGGCAAAAAGATTTTCGGAGTATTTTGAAGCATGTAGGTGATATGGATATTCATGAAAACTTAACTCGCAACGTGATATACTTGGCTCTTATACTTAGAACTTGGAGAGATGGAAGCTTTGGTGCTCTCAACAATTGCGAAAAGGGACACATTTCAAGCAAGTATAGAGGGTGGCTGCTACAAGACAATAAGAAGCAAGTGAGGTTATAGAAAGAGGTCTTATGTAACACCCCGATTTTCAAACGGACGTCCTATCATGTGTCGTCTCACGTGTGGATCGTCGCCCGATGAAAATTAAGATGCTACTAAAAATTTTCCTTTTGTCCAAATCTTTTTCTTCAAAATTAAACTCATACCAATTAATTCTCAAATCAATATCTCGATAAATATTTATCAGAACAAAAACATCAAGAGAATTTCTCAAAATACTCACCGAATTTCTCAATATAAATCATAGATAATGCAGCGGAAATAATTTAAAAGCTATTATTAAAACCAAGGTTGTTAAACAAGAAAAGTCATTTAAAGATAAAATAAATCAAAATTAAAACCAACGTGAATACATTAACACAATCTAGTAAAATACATGTAACATGACCTCCGAGTCTCCTATCCCGGACTACATCCCCATGAGGTGTCTAACCAAAGTGCGAGTCTTCTGAGGTAGGTCATTGTGCACTACATCCAAGTGTTCCTGAAAAAAAAAGGGAATGAGCTCGAAAGCTCAGTGGATCGTTCCTACACATCACATGTATTATACAGACCTAATCCAAAACATTACAAACACTTTCAAACATTAGGTGTTTCAAACATTTATTTAGTTTTGGTCAAAATCTAAAACTGGAAGAGGGCTGAGATGCCTCTCGGTATTCCCTGTGATCCAATCTAATCGTAATCATAGAGGCCTCAGGTACTGATACCATCTAAAATCAGTCATATCTCAGTATCATAGTTTAAGAGAGAGCACTTATTTAGACTCGTACCGTTTCCTAAAGACTTCGAGCTGTCGCAGGCAACTCCGGTTGGGAATACCTACGATCTGTCTCGTGGCTCAACAATCGCACCGGTACGTAGATTCTTAATAAGCCATCGTCTTATTTTAGTTTTACAAACAATCTCAATCACATCAAGCATCTCACAATGTACTAGCAAAATATAATCCAAACTATGCTTACAAGTTAACATAATAAAGTGCGTGAATAAACGATAAGATCTATATACACATTTTCCTAGTCATGCATGCCACAATTGAGTAAATCTAAATGTAAGATCATGTCATGAACTAATTACGCATGGATCAAATAATTCATCATACATCACATATCATTCACATAAGCCAAACAATTTCAATCAATTCCCCAATAAAATTCTAATAACTTAGAACTATTCAACCAAATGTTTTGAATCTTAAATCTATATAATACAAATGAGCAAGGAAGTCACGCCCACCTGATTCCATAGATCTTCAGGGCTCCTTTGCTTTCTTTCGAGTTATTCGATATTCCAAAGTTGTAAGAATCTGAAATTTAAAAGATAAATAAAAACTTTCTAAGTTTTTAATTTATATTTAATCTCATTCAAAATTATTTCCAAACCTAAATAGTTTCTAGATTTATTATAAAATTTAAATATTGATTTCATCTAGAGTTATTTCCATTTATGTTCTAAGTCTTTAGTGTTTTTTTTTTCATTTATGTTGAAAAATACTTTTATACTTACATTTTAGAAAAATAATTTTTTTTTACTAATTTAAACTCTTAATCTAAAAATGAAACTCTCGTAATGAAATTTCAAGCTTCTAAGAGCTTCGATAATAGTATTCTAATATCTATTCAAAACTCATCTAGATTAAAATAATAATTCTAGCATAAAAATATTTAATAAGGCTTTAGTTTCCAAATATTTAGTTACTAAAAGGTTCATATTTTTAAATTTTCATTCTGCGTATCTAAAATTAACGAGAAATAAAATTTTCAACTAACTAGAATTTAAAATCAAAAATCAAAATATGTTATCGTTCAGATTTGAGTCTAAAGTTCGGGCATTGGGCATCGCTCGTCATATTCGTCGCACGAACGATGACCAACTTGAACCCTACCTTGCACGCTTCCCTGTTTCAACTCATCATCTTCGTCAAAACATATCGTTTCATGGTAGCTGCACCCACACTCACACACACATCTCATCGTCTTCATTGTCATGGACCAGCAGGACGCACCTCACTCATCAAACAACATCTGTAGCAGACGGTCATCTCCTCTTTGTCTAGCAGCAGCTCACCAGGTTTCTAGTTCCTCTTCTTCTTCTCCACTTTCTCTTCTTTGTTCCTCCTCTTCACGCACGGCAGCCCAGAAATCCAGCACACTCACGTTGCCCCTGTTTCTGCTCCTCTTCCCTGCATGGCGTTCTGTTTCATTCGGCAGCAGCAGTGGTAACAGCACTAGCAGCTGCATCTTCCCTCATTTGTTCTGCTGCAACTCCTCCGCTCGTTCACTTCTTTTCTCTCCTTCTTCAACGTAGCAGTAGCAGCAATAACAGCAACAATAACAGAGTATTGTTGCTCTAGTTTCTCTTCTTCCCTCTGTTCGTGCAACGATAATCCAGAGTAGCAGCAGCAGCACACTCATGTTCTTCCTCTGATCGTCGCACCAACAAACACCAGCAGCTTCATTCTTTCCTTGGTTCCCTTCTACTTCAATCTTCTTCTTCAGCCTCTTCTCTCTCGTTCCTCTGTTTTCACCACCAACACAACTAGCTTCCTCACTAGTCTAGAATTTTCGATCACCACCGCCCCACCAATTTTCTACCAATTTCTAGGTTCACGGCCAAACCAGAACCTTTTGGTTTGGTCGTGAAATATAATTTTTTTTTTCATTTTAACTTAATTAAAATCTTCTTATAAGTTCATATATATCATATATATTATTTGTTTAATCCTTATCATAGTTTATAAATTTATATTATTTTATGTATATATATAAATCTCTCTGATTTTGATTTATGTCTCCCTTATTATAAGTTTATGTGTATTACCATTCTATTTTTATAATTTACTCATTTCATTACTATAAACTTATATGTGTTACAATTATTATATGTTACTAATTATATATGTTAATCAGTAACAAATATTTCATTGCAATAAATAAAATAAGCTTATGTGAATTACATTATTTATTATTTTATTTTATTTCATACCTACTCGCAATGTGGCATAATCACAAAGTTCTGAGATGTTACATCTTACAAGTAGAGAATAGAGTATGAAGGAATTGCTACTGGATGATGAGCAGAGAATAATAGAACAGAGTCAAAAAAAGAAGAGAAACAAAGAGAGAAATATGGACAAAATGTATATTTGTTATTATTCTATTCTTAATACAAATACTGTTACATTGTTCTATATTTATAGACAGTAAATAAAAAAATTAGTGGGCTAATTTATATACATGTTTCATCTCTGGAATGCCCAGATCATAACTATTAACTAACCTCAATGGTTTTATAAACCTTACTATGATTAGTATTTTAACATCCCCTCGCAGGCGCAATGGGGTGGGAACCATGGTGAGCTTGGTACGAAGACTGTTAAAGGATGATGATGGAAGTGGTTTAGTCAGAACATTAACAACTTGATCAATTAATAGAATGTGATGGACAAGCAACGAGTCAGAGACAACATGCTCACAAACAAAATGATAGTCGATTTTGATATGCTTAGTGTGGGCGTGCATGATGGGGTTAGAGGCAATATGAAGAGCACTAATGTTATCACAAAATGGAGTAGGTGTGGAGGTAGAAGAGTGGCCAAGTTCCTTGAGAAGAGATTCGAGCCAAGTGATTTTTGTGGCAGCATGGGAAAGGGCTTGATATTCAAATTTTGTGCTTGAGCGAGAACCAACATGTTATTTGGAAGATGTCCAAGAGATACGGTTGTTGCCGAAGAAGGAATAGTTTCTAGAGGTGCTTTGTCAATCATCCGAGCAACTGGCCCAATCAGCATCTACAGAACAAGTTAAGGAGAGGTCCGAGGAGGGTGTATGCATGAGGCCCTAAGAGGATGTGCCACTAAGGTAATGAAGTTTGCGCTTGATCGCTTGCGAATGAGTGGAAGTGGGTGCATGCATAAATTGGCAAGCCTGATTGATTGCAAAGTTGATATCTAGATGAGTGATACTGTAGTACTGAAGTGCTCCAACTATACTATGGTAGAGCAATGGATCATCCATTGGGTAACCATCATAGAGGGATAGGGAAGGAAGAACAACCATTGGCGTGGCGATTGGCTTGCAATTTGTCATACTTGTGAGAGATAGGACGTCAAGAATATACCTTTTTTGACTAAGGTGGAGGCCAACAGATGTGTGAGAGATAGAGATGCCAAGAAAATAGGATAAGGGGCCAAGAAAATAGGATAAGGGGCCAAGATCCTTAGAGAAAACTAGGTATTGAGAATGGTGATGAGAGAAACAATACAAGAGGAGCTGGAACCAATGATAATGATATCATCAACATAGATGGGAATCAAGAGCATGACGGAGACATGAAAGTAAATGAAGAAGGAGAGATCAGCTTTAGAGGAAGAAAAATCGTGTGTGAGAAGAAAAGAGTTGAGTTTTGTGAACCAAGCACGGGGAGATTGCTTTAGGCCATAGATGGCCTTGTGTAAGCGACAAACTAGTGGAGGAAAAGATACCGCAGTGAAGCTCGGAGGTTGGGCCATGTAGACTTCTTCGGTGAGATCACCATTAAGAAAGGCATTGTGAACATCAAGTTATTTGATTGGCCAATTATATGATAAGGTAATAG
>JAJIYU010019885.1:0-10611 GCA_030144865.1 Tinospora cordifolia | reverse complement strand
AACTTTAAGCTTCATTTCACATCTTTTTATAAAATTAAATATATATTTACAAAGATTGCCAATTCAGAACAGCATTTCATGTCAATGCCTTCAAAGTCTTGTAAATAGTAATGAATCCATACCTCCAACCTAAACTTGGTCATTGTAACAATTTGCCCCGAACATGAAAATAGGTGGCTTCGGGCAAATGGATCAAGGTAGTGAAATTAGAAATTCTTAATTCCGCTGTGAATTTAGTGGGTCATGGTAGAATCACTGTAAATGTCCAAACTAATATTGATCCAATTGAAATTTTCCTATTTATAATGATGCCCGTCAAAAGGATAAAGGTGAGAGGGACCTTTGTCAGGAAGGCTTATTGAAGTTTGAAGATGCATATCTCTTTAATTCGAGTAAGTTTTCTCTTTGACAAGAGGAGAACGAAACACATTGATCTCCATCGTTTCTTATACATTCGACTGCATCAAAGCTCAAAGATTCCTATGGACGAACAAATGAAACAATAATTTGTAGTTTACTGAACAACAGAACTCCATCTAGACTCTCATCAACGTATACCTGTTGCCTCACAAAACAACAAAACACAACGTTTTAACAGGTACAAGAAAGAACAAAGGCATTTAAATTTTCTTCTTTTGGCCCAGCCATCCAGGCCTAATCTGATTATCCTGTACGTATATGAATTGAATCTTTGCAATTGCTTGCAATACTGGAGTTTCTGCAGTCTAGCAGTTAATCCCACATTGTTGAATATCAGGACCAGTGACTCTAGTGGTAAATGGATCAATCCGAACCCATAACAAAGAGAAGATCGAAGCAAGAAGAATCGACCATACCACCACAATGGTTGGCGTTCTATTCTGACGTCCCATGAGACCCTTCAAGAAAGGGTAAAGATGAACAATCACCCAGAAGGCAAAGAACAGTTTTCCAAAGAGAGGACCCCATGACTGGTATCCACTGTTGATGGCGTAGGAGATTCCAGCAACCACTCCAACCAAGTTGATAATGAGGAGAGTGGTAGGTGGGATGAGCAAAGTGGTCCATTTGAACATATACAACTCTGCAAAGTCTCCATCCTCATCAGATGCCTTGGAAGTGACTGTGAAGTTAGTATCAATTCCTGCAAGAACTTTAAGCAAACCCTGGAAAACAGCAAAAAGATGAGCCGAAACGCCTCCAATAACCCAGA
This sequence comes from Tinospora cordifolia, assembly GCA_030144865.1. Lineage (NCBI taxonomy): Eukaryota > Viridiplantae > Streptophyta > Magnoliopsida > Ranunculales > Menispermaceae > Tinospora > Tinospora cordifolia. The sequence goes on along the minus strand of JAJIYU010019885.1, from coordinate 9,419 downwards.
ATTGTTCATTTCTCCACCACTCTTCAATCCCAACCCCACTCCACCTCATCTCCAATATACCCGTTGCAAAGATGGAAAGAAAGAGAGCTATGAACCAAATGCTGGCAAAGTTGCTAATCTGCAATAACCACAAGTTGTTTATCAGTAATCAAAAATATGGTAGCATCATATATTTTCAAAAAGCAGCATTAACTCAAAGAGAAGCAGTAATTGTTGTGGTTAGTAGTTACCTGTGGGATAATGAACTTCCCAGTAAGAAGACAGACTGCGGGCAATGTACAGTAACAAAGAAGAGGGATGGAAGTCACAGGGTAAATTGTCGTGTTAACATAAGCAAATCTCTCTAACCATTTCAACCTTCCACCATAACCATACCAAATCGGACAGTGCCGACTTAGAAGAATTTCCACAGAACCCAAAGCCCATCGAAGCACTTGATTTAGACGATCTGAAAGATTAATAGGAGCAGATCCTTTGAAGGCTGGGCGATGAGGCATGCAGTAAATTGATCTCCAGCCACGAGCATGCATCTTGAATCCTGTAAGAATATCTTCTGTGACAGATCCATAAATCCATCCAATCTGCAGAGAACACTAATTTTTAGATCTCAAACCAATACTAGTAGAACATATATAGCAAAAGCAACAAGTGTTGCCAAGGCAAGTAGGTAGTGTCCTAGGAGCAAATTGCCCAGGAGATTGGTAAGGCAGGAAGTAGTACACGGACTTACAAAATATTCAAGGCACTAAAAATCAAGGACATATAATCAAACGCAACTGTATAAATAAGTAGCCAAAAGTATTTTGATTTGATTATCATCATGGAAGCACCCAAAGTTATATTAATAACCATTCTATAGAGAAAACGATAGAACCATGTAACCAAGGGTGTGCGCCTTAGGGCACCTCAAGCTCGCCTTGAGGCAAGACGTACATGTTGTACCTCAATACTTGATAGGCAAGGTGCACTAACTCAGGTATGGATATTCATGCGCCTTGAGCATACACTTCGATGCACCTTACTAAACTTCTCCCCCATTTTAAACAAAAGTGTTTAGCCATGAAAAAAGAAAATTATTTTATTATATACTCTTTTTCTTTTCTGTTCTTTAAATAAATATAAATAATAACAATAAACAATATAAAACATTAACAAAAATATTTGTATTCAACATTTTTAACAACAATAACTTGTTACAAATGCATTGAATTTACTCTTGTGTTTTTTTGCTTCACTTCAATTTTAAAAATTCAAAGTAATAAATTATAATATGAACAACTATGTCATAGAAACATTAATGCTACTTGAATATAATAACTTATGATAAGAAAATGTTAGAACCGTTATCATTTTGCATCTTTTTTAAATTATTTTACCTAAAATTATCATATGATTAAGTTTTTAAAGAAATTTGTGCCTTACTTTACTCAAGCGTAATCCTCACAAGTAGGGTCAGAAGAACCCATGAGGCCAAGTTTCAATGGCATTGCACAGAGGCTGTTCTTTTGTTTAAACCTATGACCTCCAGGTTCCAAAGAAACAACCTTAGATGTACTTCAAAACTGTAATAAGATCAAACAATTACAATAATGAAGCACTAAATCATATCAAAGACCAAAAAATGGAACAATAATGCCTACCTTTTCAGATTCATACACTGCAACATTATAGTGTTCGGACTTTCTATTATTTTATTCAAGCAATTCCTGAGTTGCCTAATGATTCCCATTTTTTCTCTCTTAACACAGAAACAAACCTATTGCCAGGATAAATTCTAGTGACATTAAAGAAATTTGAAATTCTAGAAATTCCAAACTTTGGTTCCTGTCACCATATATAAATAGTTTATAAACCAAATCATCAATATGGGACTCTGAAAAAAAAAAAAAATTTTAATCACCATTTCATTTCAAGCACTTCCTGGAATAAAATCAGAGAAATATAGTAATTCCACATTCATAATCAAAGGGCTGGACAAAGAAGCGAGTGCCTAAAAACAAAATCAGAATTTAGAAAAAGTTGAGAAACTACAGAACCACCAAAAAGAAGTCATTATTGAGCATACCTCAGCTCCCCACTCAGTCTTGTCCTCGTATCCACAGCTGATGACATGGATGGCTTCCTTAAGAAGAGTCTCAGGAGTTGCTGAATGAGGAACACCCCCATTTTCCATAAGTGTTGATGCAACGAAGACTGCAGACTGACCAAATCGTTTCTCTAGGCTCATCTGTGACATGAGCAGTGACTTCTCATCATCAAATCCTGAACCTGATTCAGAAACAGAAAGAATGATTGTTACCCTGACATGCCAGTTGCAATGCGCAAATGACATATTTCTAATGAATGAGTATAAAATGATTTCCTCTTATGCTATCAAGTTTGAACAATCCCAACTCCCAAGGACCTTTTCTTTTTTTTTTTTGAAAAGAAACTAGATATTATATATTACTAAATAAAAAGTACATCCAGATGAGATATCTGGAAATAATGCTTACACGGAGTTACATGGAGTTAAGTATTTCACCCCCATTACAAAGCCACTCTCCAAAATTGTACCCTTTTCCTAGTCTAGAAGCTGAAATCCAAGTAGCAAATAACATATTACAAAGCCACTCCCAAGGACTTCAAGAACTTATTTTGAGAATCTGAATTTTTGTTTCCAAGGAGGAGAGCTGAGAAGTAGTTCCTTAACCTATTGAAAATGCAAGTATAAATGCATTACTCCTTGATAATGTCACTATGTCAGTAGATCCATTAGCAGAAGCTTTTTGCACCTGCTACCCTTTTCCTAAGTCAGTATATCTATTATGTGAAAAAGCAGACTATGATTGAATATTGATGACACAGCAAAAGAATAATAAAGTATCAATTATCATACCTTCAACTCCCTCTTCAATATCTTCTAAATTGAAAATTGGCACGGTAGAATCCACATGCTTACTTGATTTCTTCTTGTCCGAATTCTTCTTACTTGATCTCGAGTTCTTCTTTCGTGAGCCGCCACAACACATAGACAACAAACCTGGTTTCTTATGTTTTGGCTTGACAGGAGGCTCATAACCATACAAAGCAGTTCTATTGAAGACACAACCTGTGCCCACATAGACTGGACCTTGGATCCCATCTAAGCCTCTTAGATTGATCTGCAATCAATATCATGAAATCAAGGATGAGAGAGGTTTCATTTCACCATAACAAGTTCAAGCAAGACATTTTTCACTCTTTGCAATCTTTGAGACACAGCACATAGCCAAACTAGCTGCATGCTATAAATGTCACACTATTTCTTTAGGCCAATACAACACAAGGCATGCAGGAACAGTACAGACAAAACAAATATGTGATCTCCTGACCTCAAAAGAGAACAAATAATTCAGAATAAGACCGGTAGAATCAGCTATTAATATTATGGACCTTATGACATGAACAAAGTATACTTACGTCAAAGAAAACAGTATTGCGGTTGGCATAACGATCATTTCTATCAATTCCATCAAATCTTTGAGGGAATTGTACATAGCAAACATGTTTTCCAAGATTTGGATCCATCATAAAACACATAGCTTCTCGCAATGCCTTGCTGTTGTTTATGTAGTGATCACAATCAAGATTCAACAGATAGGGCCCATTGGTAAGGACTGCTGATACACGGACCTGTAAAAATACTACCATTAGAGTTGAGATGCTGAATGATTAAGCACTTCAGCATAAAATCATTATAATAACTTACAAGAGCATTCATAGCTCCAGCCTTTTTGTGATGCTGGAATCCTGGACGCTTCTCACGAGACACGTACACCAATCTTGGCAGTTCATTTCCATCACTATCAAGTCCACCACTATGACCCAAGAAAACCTGTAACAATGATCATCTTCAATTCACAAATGAATAAAGAACCAGTCTCTGCTATTGCATCAGCAATTACAAGTTCACAACAGAAGTATTCTTGATCCAGACATCACCAGACAAGATAATTTTACGTTTTTCAATGAATATAGAGTATGACAATAAGCCACAAGAATGCTTGAAGCATTTAACACAATAATCATCTATTAAAATACAATAGATGAAATATGCTATATTAAGACCTTTGTGTTGCATGCTTATTGAAATATTATAGAAAAATGTTTGTGACTCATTAAATAGACTTCAAGATTCAGTTCCATAGAATTAGGGAACATTTCAACTGCCATGTTCGGCTCCAAGCACAAGTGAGAGCCAATAATGTTACAAGCTTAACTAAACCAACCTGGATCATTCCTGGGTGATCTCTGGTATTGTTTCCAGGCCATGGTGTACCATCTTGCATGACCCAACCCTCATCGGGAATCTTCTGTGCTTTAGCCACAAGTCCATTGACACGAACTTTGAATTCCTCATACTCCCTCTGGCAATTAATAGATGGTCACCCAATCAGAAAGAATCATAGAAGCATATTAGAAGTATTTTAGAAAAAAGGCATCTCTCCAACCTTCATTGCTCTGCGATCTTTGACAAAAGATGGATGGACCTTATCTTTCAAGTAGTCAATTTTCTGTGCAAAGTACCATTCTGGAGCCCGTGGTTCAATGCAATATTTCTTGCAGAATGGAACCCATTTCCTAGCAAACTCCGAGGTCTCAGAAAGAGCTTCAAATGTCAACATGGCAGCTCCATCATCAGAAACATAGCAAGAGACTTTGTCAACTGGGTAATCAACAGCAAGAATGGATAACACCGTGTTTGCTGTAACAAGGGGAGGTTCCTTTAGTGGGTCAACAGTACTGACAAAAATGTCGACAGCAGCAAGCTGCGATGGCTCTCCTTCTCTGTCATATCTGTTATCCATATTTGTTTAGCGTCAAATTACTGCTAACTGATAAGTACTTACTGAGATAAACTTAATATAGTAAAATTGGCAATTGGTTATTCCAAATGCTTTAGAAATAGATGAAGGAGGCTAGACCATGGTATAACATTATACCTTATAGCAAGCCTATCAAGATAAGTTTCACGATTTACTGGAAGCCATTTGGGGAACTGATCTAATATCCATGATATTGCAAACCATATCTCACATATAACAGATATCAACCACAAAGGATAGGCATTGGTCACAGGATTGGTTATTCGATAGTGCAGGAAAACACAAAGAATAACAAGCCGCAGAACAATGACCATCCTGTACGGGTTGATCCTTGAAGAAGGAATAGAAACCTTTCTTGAAAGAGGTTGTCGAGCTTCATCATTCCTGAAAACAAAGAAAAACGACAGGAATAAGACCAAAGTTAACAACAACAAGATGAAGCCTTTACAGCAGCCACTATTGTGCAGTTAAACAAATCATAGTCTATAATGATTCATTTAAAGGCCAAGCATTTTCTTCATTTCCTACATCATTTAAATAATGTTGTAACCATCCCCTCCCTCTTGACAACTATAGAAATTTAATGAGGTAACTTTTTTAAGTTCAATAAGCAAAAATGAGCCTTTTGCCCATCTTAGCGTGATGAGAATAGATTAATGTAATTCTAAATTAGAACATCTGTATATCACAGCCAGAAAACCTCTTGACGAAGAATGAACCATTTATTCAAGGGGAAATAAGTCGTTCAGGAGATCAATTCGAAAGTAAATGACAACTAAAATGAGAAAAAGGAAAATTATTGTATATTTCCTGAATACAGAAAATTAGAACAAGCAAATTAATAAGTGAAGGTTAACACCAGATCAAACTATTCATGCAACTACAGTTACTCTGAGACTAGCTAGAGACCAGGAGGAGAGAGAGAGAAAGATAGAGAGAAGAGAGAGAGAATAAAAAAGACTTGACAACCTATCAAGTTTCACCAAAACTTCAAACTCAAAACTCAAGGAATAGAATTATAGAAGTCTCGAGAACTCAACAGTAAAGAATCATCCAAAAGCACATCAGTGCTGGCATCAATGTCTCCGCCTCCTCTGCCTTCAGAAGCAGCCTGAGTAGTGCTCATCGGAACAATATTTTTCTCCTGCTTGACTTTCCATCCATCAACCCTTTCTTTCCATGCTACGTTACCAAATCCTTGATGACCAAACTCCCTTGAAGGATCTACAACCCTAATGTTAGCTAAAGAAAAATCCAGAGCTACCATAAGCATTAGAGAAAATGCATATGCACACATAAACACAAATACAATACGGAAACAAACAATTCCAGCGACACTTACGAGACTGGTTCACATCAGCAGCATATGGTAGTGGATGAACTCGCTTCCCTCCACCACTAGCTACAGGAGATGACACTGATAAGCGATCAGGAGATGCTGCTGACAAATCTCCAGAAACCTGAAAGTAAAGTAACGAAATTAATTTAACAAAAAATGAATCAGATGGTTAAAATCTACATTGCAAAAGGTTACAAATGCATATATATAAGAGTTCACAAATCAATATTATCAGACAACCTGGCCATTAGTGAGCAAAGGAATATGGTTGTGAGGAACTTCTTTATCGAAATTTGGAACGCTAACATCCTCCCCTCGTCCATAAGTCATATGCCAGCTGAGCATACGCTCGGCAACCTTTTGCTTCTGATTCTGGTTCTCAGAAGATTCACGAAAATCACTAGTAACATCATCCCCATCAACGTCATCGACTTTCTCACCATGAATGGGCGGGCTACCTAAAATATTCAAGAAATGAACACAAAGAAATTTCCCAATTACAATTTACTATAAATGGTAGTATTCAACACAACAAATACATGACATAAATTCAAATATATAATCGCAAAATCCACATGCCTCTCTGCCTCTTGTATGGAGTCTTGCATTGAGGACAAGACTGGTTTCCATCTTTCCTTTCATACTCATAGCAAGGTCTACAGACGGGAAACCTGCATACATCACAAGCAACAAAAACTTCTCCGTCCACCGTTCTACCAACGTCGTCACTGCAGATCTGGCAAACCTGTCCGCCTATGTGCGTCAAATGATTTGGCTGAATAAACACAAAACTTAATATTTCACAAAACTGTTGAACAATAAATTCTGCACGCTTACAGTCAGTCAATACCGAACAGCAAAGCGATGAAACTATACTGTTAGCATAAAGGTGCTTTTTTCACAAGAATCTATGGAAATTGGGCGAGATGTACCATATGCTTGCTACATCAAGATCTTGGAAACAATGCGCATTTAATTCGAAAGGAAATACAAAAAAATAAAAATGTTTATAATATAACTAACCGCTGAATCACCATCAGCGTCCGTCGCCATCGAGATGAAAGGTCTAAAAAGCTGTCTTCTTCAGCTACACTCAGATCAACATTAAACAAAAGCTTCGACTCCAAAGAAGAAAGAACTAAAAAAAAACCCCAATATTTACTCAAAATCTCAAATGCTAGCGAGATCTAGCTTGAGACGCCCTCAAGTTCCAACCTTCAACAACCCTTCCTGCACAATTACTAAATCAATTCTCGCTATACCTCATCCAAAATCAGAAATTTCCCAACAGATCCAACCAATCCATCAATGTTTAAACACGATCAACCAAACTCTGAACGGACAATCAGGAAAATTTCCGAAACGAAAACCTTCCAGAATCGCAGTATCCGATCGATTCCCACTGGCATTCACTTCAGCTCTAGTGACCAAAAACCAAGTCAAATAGATTAAGCGCCAACGCCGACGATCGGACGTTCTGCGTCTCGCTAGTGCCTCTCCGATCCCTCGCGCTTGCTAGCTAGCTAAGCTGAATCTTGTTCAATCTTGGACGAAGAAAGGGATAAGTAAAGGAGAGAAAGCGACGTCAGAACTACACACAAGTGCTCTACTGGCATCAATTACACCGACACGGAAGACGAGATGAAATTACACGGTTGCTGCTATTAAATTTTGTATCAAAATTGAGTGGGTGTTTGGGTAGGGTGAGTCGTAGGTACGTCGTTGAGATTGGTCCTTCCGGATGAGTTTGCATTGGTAGGCTGGGCTTACGGGTGGCTGGAGTGCTTGGAAGGAAGAAGAATAGTTGCTTATGTGCTTAAAATCTTACGTACGTTGTAGGGAGGAGGATTTGATAAATTGTTCTAGCCGAGCTGGCATATTCTGCATTTCAGAACTCTGTGGCGTGGTGTTTGGATGCAATTGGAAGCTAGCTCCAGTTCATTTTTATTGCGTGCGTCGGGGTCCCACGGTTGAAAAACTGAACTCCTCTTTTGAATTTGAGGACAGACAGTTTTTATTGGAACTGGTGTTCATGGATGGGTCGGATTGGGTTAGGGCCAAATCTGTAACCTAATTGTTCCTATTAGGACAATTTTAAAATAGCTCAAGTTGACAAATATGAAACTAAACTCAAACCATTCTACCTCAAAATAATAGAAAAAAAAAATATATATATATATATATATATATATATATTTCTGTACAAAATAAAAAAATAATTATTAAAATATTATTATTTTTGTTTACCTATAAAAATAAAAAACTTAATAGTAAAAATGTCATAAATCATCAATTAACAACGATTAGTATATTATCAGCATAATATTGATATAATATTTAGCTTAAAAATAATAATATAACATTATACAATAGGTATAATATTGATATAATATTTAACTTATAACCAATAATGTAACTTTGATATATTATCGGCATACACCGGTACGACATTTAACTTATAAACAATAATTTATTGTTGATATACAGTGTTGAAAAAAGATTAGCATATGGTATGCAGTTAATATACAGTACCGAAAAAATATTGGTATATATTAGTATACAACACTGAAAAATAGTGGTATACAAATATTGAAAAAACATTGGTATATGGTATATAGTGCTAAAAAAATATTAGTAAAAAGTTGGTTTACAATCGGTATAATATTGCTATTACATTTAATTTATAAACATAGATATAAAATTGGCATGCAGTTAGTATAATATTAGTATACAGTTTGTTGTATACGATTTAATACATTTGCTATATTTTTAATACATTGATATACTTTGTGTACGCTGCTCCTTTCTATTGGTATACTGTCGAATTTAATGAATTTTCTACACTTTCTGCACTTTCGTATACAACAAATTTTCTACACTTTCTTCGCTTTGGTATACAATGGTATGTAGCAAATTTTCTGCACTTCCTTCACTTTGGTATATAGCAGTATTCAACAAATTTTTTGCACTTTCTTCTCTTTGGCATGTTGGTATACAACAATATACAGCAAATTATTTGCACTTACTCCACTTTGGTACTTTGGTATACATCGATATATAGCAAATTTTCTACTCTTTCTTCACTTTGATTTTATGCAACTTATCATTGATTTTATGCACTTTTTTCTATAGATTTTCTTCATTATCTAAACTCTTTGATCATGACACCAACCGGATCGCTGTTGACAACCTTGAGAAAGCATGGCTTCATTTGAAAGTGTTAAACCAGTTTG
>JAJIYU010019884.1:0-10613 GCA_030144865.1 Tinospora cordifolia | reverse complement strand
TGAGAAAAATAGGGAAAAATCTTGTATTTTCTCATTATAATTCCAGAAAATACATTGAGTACATGAACGTCGGACCCGTCGTTCCGATGATAAAAAATGCGGGTCGTCACATAGCACTTTTTTGATAAATAATATAATATTTTAGACTAAGATAAAAAGAGATATAATTTTTCTAAGGTAAGTTGAAGAAATCAAAAAATAACATTAAAAAATTAGGTTTATTGCTTTTTTCGAGAATTTTTATAAATATTTGAGATATCAAGTTACTTTTTTATATATTTGTGTTGTATTTTTTGTTAAAGAAATAAAAATAATTTTAAAAAATGAGGCTTTGTGCTTTTGTGAGAAATAATATAATATTTTAGGCTAAGACAAAAAAGATATATAATAATTTTTTAAGGCAAGTTGAAAAAAAAACATAATGTTAAAAAAAATTAAGTTTAGTGTTTTATGAGATTTTTTTAAAAAAAATTTGAGAAATCAACTTATTTTTCATATTTTTATTTGAATGTAATATTTTTTTGTCAAAGATAGAGTTTTTTTTTAAAGAGGTGAAATATATTTTTTAAAATTGATAGTGTAATCATTTTTCTTCAAAAAAGAATATCTCAAATAATATATGCCTAATTTTTAAATTTTTTTAAAAATATTAATTAAATACAAAATATATAAATAATCTATAAAAAATAAATTTTAAAATTATTTTTTTAAAAAATTTATTTTTAATGTATTAGTCGTGTTTAATATTGTTTGACTCGTTTAAACCCAAATCAATTTATATAAAATTCAAATCCGTTAACTTTGTATTATATTTTAATCGAGTTATTATGTCGTGTCATAAATTGCCACCTCTAATTATTGACCAAAATATTAACAACACATGATTAATTTGGTTTAATTCAAATTAACATATTAAATGATAGAAACTTTGACCTTACTAAACAAATAACTGTTAAAGTATGGTCTTCCTTCTTTAGAAATAGATCTAAAAAATTGGCTTTCTTCTTTAGAAAAATTTCCTTGTTTGCTTCCCTTCTAAAAGCCCTTCATAAGAGAAAAGTTAGGAGAATGTGGATGCAAGAATCAAGATGTTCTTTCTATCCTCCGCCTTTAGTTTTCGCAGAGGAATAACCCCTTTTTCCCTCATTATTTCCAAACGGAACCCCGAATATTTCCGGTGAGCCGCGGGCCCATCCCCGACCCAATCAAATGTTAAAGTAGGGCTCAAGGGCTACCTGAATAAACAAGCTCCCGACAGCACCAAATCACCAATCCTTTTAACTCGAAAAGCTACAAAAACCTTCGGTTTTATTTGAGTAGAATCTTGTCTCAGAGCTCTGATCTTCCGTTTCGTCAATATCTTTGCGTTGCTCTGCTTCTTCTCTGCCTATCTGCGACGCTACTTTCAGCAGCTTTTCCCTTTCGCCAGCTGTCGCCTCCGAAGAATCTCTAGGGTTCAGGCTAGGTTTTCCTTGGCCGACGTTATGTGAATGTTCCGGCGGGGTTTCGATTCCCTGCTGCGATATGTCTACCGGGGAATCCACAGTCGACTGGTATCAACGCGTTGATCGAATTACATCTAAGAGGAAATTGGACGATTATGATGACGAATTTTCGGATTTAGTTTCTGTGAGGATGAGGAAAGATGAAGTGTCAGCGCAGCAGAGCAAAGAGCAAGAACAAGAACCGGTCTTTGGAAATTGGGGTTCCGACGTCCAGTCGGTCTACTGTAATGGTTCCTCCTCCGGTGATGTTCTTGCCACTAAGTCTTTGCATTTTTTTGTGCGGATGATGTCCGGAGGGAACACGATCGTCATACATGCGAATTCGGATGACTCGGTGGAATCTGTTCACGAACAGATTCGAAAGATTACTGGTATTCCGATCATCGAACAGCGGCTTATTTACGGCGGTAAACAACTCCAGTGCGAGCAGAAGCTTGCCGAGTGTGGATTACAGAATGACGCCGGACTTCAGTTGGTCGGGAGAATGAGGAGTACGGGGTTTCCGAGGACGTGGCAAGTAGTTAATGACTTGGTTTCGGCAATATGTCGCCTTTGTAGAGAGGAGTCGGCGCGGTTTTTAAGGATCGTTTCTTCTCGTGTGATGGAGTTCTTGAGGATGATTAGTAGGGATGACTCTGATATTACTTCTGAGCATTTTAAAGTCTTTAAGTCTGCAGGGGTGCCGTCGGCATTAGTAATGCTGTTTTTGTCTCCCATTAATGGTAACAAGGCGTGTGCTTCGGATGCAATTCAGCTGTTTCTCTGTCCAAAGATAGATTTTTTGCCTAAAAATGTAAGAATTCAGTGTGCTCCAATAGTATTAGAATTTTGTAAGTTGCTTACTAATACTGCCCATGATGACCCGCTTTATATCTCGTGTCGCAAAACTCTTGGATCATTGTTGGAAACAGTTGGTGTTGTTCATGGTTCAAAATATTTTGATCAAGCAAAGGCTTCATTTGTAATTCAGGAAGTTTTCCCTTTTTTGCGTGAGGTGTTCGAGAAGTTGTGTGTGAGTTTGGATTCGAACGTTAAGTCATTTCCACACACAGAGATTGCTCTAAGCAGCAGTCTTCGTGAGTTTACAACATTCATGGGTCCATTGGGTAGGGCAATTGAGGAGCAGATGGGTGGTGAAGAACACATGCCCATCTTCTTGAACAATAGACGCCCTTGTTACTTGGTGGAGATTGGATCACTTCATGTTATTTTCTTGGAGTTGTTGGAAAAAACTGATGAGTACTTGAAAAAAGTGGAAGAGGTTCTGTTTGAAAAGAATCTGAAAGTTATTGAAACAAATATATTTTATTGGACTCAATATCTCAGTATTTTAAAAGAACTGAATAGCATTTCTAGACTTTATGAAGGTGCTGAGGAAAACCTCCTCTCGGTTATGAGGTCAAGGAATTTGTCATTAAATACTCTTATTAGATATTCAAAGAGAAGTGATGATCATCAGTGGCTTCTCAAGCATAAGGATGTGACCTTCTTTGAATCTAGACGGCATTTGGTGATGATGATGTTCCCTGAGCTAAAAGACGAATATGACGAGATGCATGAAATGCTTATTGATAGATCAGACCTCCTAGTTGAATCATTTCGATATATAGGTCATGCAAAACCTGAAGCATTGCGCAACGCTCTTTTCATGGAGTTCAAGAATGAGGAAGCAACTGGTCCTGGTGTTTTACGAGAGTGGTTTTATCTGGTTTGCCAAGCAATATTCAATCCACAAAATGGCCTCTTCCTATCTTGTCCAAATGACCACCGGAGGTTCTATCCAAATCCAGGTATAGTTCTACTATCTGTGCACATGCATGTTTCCTATACTTTGTCCAACTCCAAAAGAGTTAAAACAAAAAGAAATAAAAAAGACGAAGAAGAAGAAAATGAATCATTCTTCATGATATCCACTATTTTATTGCCCTTAGGAAAAAAAAAAAGACTTGAAAACTTATCCATCCACTATTTTCTATTTATGTTGATGATATATAGATTTAAGGAAATTGGCCTGTACAAAAATGGAAAAAAGTATAAGCATGATAAGGTAGGCGTTATACATATGTTTTATCCCTTTTGGCCAGTGTGGTGATTTTTCCAAAAGATTTTTTGATGAAAGAAAAGCCAAAAAAATAAATGACTCTTTCCTTCAGAAATAAGTGAGTAAGAAATTGTTTTCTTTTCTTTTGCGATGTCATTAAACTAGATAATTGAAAATTATATTTTTATAAGAAAATGATCTACTGTTCAAAGGCAACAACTATCTTTCAAGCTATCTAGGGGGCCTCTTCTTCTATCTTGTTTTAAAAAGATTGTTAACAATAGTTATCAGATACTTAGATTGATATTATTGTAATTTGTGCATTGAAATGTACCTTTTGTTCTTTGATATCACATATCACAGATTTGGATTAATATTATATGACGCTGTGCAATCAAATATAGATACCTAATGTGGTGTGATTTCTTAGACGTAGACTTATAGTACAAGTAGCTGGGCAATTTATGTATGCTGGGTGACATAGAGACGAGTAAATTCCTTTCATTCATTGATCGAATGAATACAAGTATTTTTTTTTTTTTTATGGTTGAATTATTGTAAATGTTTTAGTGGAAGTAAAATTATACATGAAGCAATGGTGAAGTTGGCTAGATACCTAGGATTGAAAATTTCTTAGGTATTTGAGATTCCTTATTCGTTGAGAAAGAGAATAAGTGAGAATTTAAACCATATAGTCAAAGCAAAATGGGTGAAGTTGAATAGTGTTTCTAGGGTATTATATGATTGATGCATCCTGTTGTAATCTAAAAGCAAAAATTTTATAAGATTGTAATTTGTCCATGGCTAACTATGCTCTAAAAAATAGAATGTCTGCCAATGGAAAAATAGCATGGCAACAATCAAGTGTGTCAACATGACAAATGTTAGATGGGCGCGTAGTAAAACATTAAATGATAGAATTAGAAATGAGCATGTTCAAGAAACGTTAGGTGTCAACCTATTTGAAGATAAGTTGAGAGAAAAATGATTAAGGTAGCTTGGACATTGGCAATGAAGACCTTTAGACGTCCCTGTTAATAGAAGTAGAGGGAGATCTAAGATAACATAGCGAAAAATAATTAAGAAAAATGCATCTATTTTAGTTGACTTGCACTTGATTGGGTAAAGTTTTAGGTGACAAATTCATTTAGTCAATGCCCTGGGATTGGAAAAAGACTTAATTGAGTTTAGTCAAATTATAGTCAATGTGGAAATGAAAATTTAGAAAAACTCAATATAAATGTGAATTAATTCAGAAAAAAAAAACTTGAAAGATTAAGACTAATGGCAAAAAAATGTGCAAGCAAAAAAAAAGAATTTATGAACTTTCAAAACTGTTTATTTAACGTTATTTTAGACCTAATACAATAATAACCAATATTTTTACATCTAAAGTAAACTTTTTATCTTAAATTTTTAAGGAGAAATAAATTTTGCAATTTGAACTATGATTTTTTAAAAAATACACTTGGCTTAGCATTATTCTAATTCTCGAACTAGTTAATATATCTGACTCTTGGGGTCCAAGCTTAATTAATAGAAGAATCAATCCCAAGACTTGAGAGTTGGGTTGGCGATGAAGGAGATTGAGATTTCCGAGAAGCTCACTCTCTTCAAAAGTCTCACTTTGAAAAGGTCCTCCACTCCCTAAGACCATCTGATTCTTTGCCCAGAGTCTTCCACTCCACCCAGACTAGTGCTGCCACTATTAAGAAAGCCACTTCACGTGGTCTTGATGCTCACTCATGTCAACTTGTATCTCCTTGTCCTTGAACTCCTATAACCAAGGTGTTGTAGTAGGCATCCTCGTAGCCTCCAACTCTGATCCTGAGGACATGGCCTCACCAATGGGAGAACCTGGCATGGAGGTGCTTCAAAACTATAGTGCGTGCTAGTAGAGATTATAGGGACAGGGACACCCTTATTATTTTTATTAGTAGTACTATGACTCTTACACTAGCCATGCTCTTTAGCTCTCATGGTTGACCATGTCTTTAGTCACATTTAGGCTTGTAGTGAGAGATCCTAACTACACGTAATGAGACTGAAGACGGATAGTCTGTGGTCATGTTTTGTTCTAGCTCTCGTACTACGTTCTTTCCTTTTATTTATTAGTTTTCATTGTCCTTTATCTTCTTGAAAAAAGATATACCAAGCAATGATCTCCTATCTTCTATTCACCTAGTTGAGAGTTTAGACTAGTGTATCTCTTTTATTCTAACTCTCCATTCGATAGGAAAAGCTAAACCTAATAGAATACATATGATGATTGCTCTTAGCTAGGATTTCTAAACTGGCTCTCTCATCTTGTCGCATTTAGTGGCATGTCTACCCCTCCGTGGAAGACCATTTTGGGATTTTTGTGGTCTATCTTATTTTTCTTTAGTCCTATCGATGTGGCACTTGGTTTTGTGAATGAAGTTATTTGACCTCACAGTTCTTATTACTATTACTTGAATCTAGAGTTGCTCAATAAATCTGTTGATTTTGAATGATAGGATTGGTAGATTTCACTAATGATGAATCAGTCCTTTTTTTTTCCTACTTCTATCACTACGTCTTTGTTAGTGTGTCTATTATGGTAATGGCTGATAAATAAAAAACTTTCACTTGAACTGATTTTGTCAATTGGCATTTTTTGCTTATCCTCGTTTTTAAGTTAAATTTTTTTTTAAGTATTTGTATAACAAAGGCTGTATCTTATATAGTTCCTTCATTCCTACAATAATTAGTTATTTCGGTTTAATTACACTAATTATGAAATACAAATGAATTAGTGTTTTTGGTGTCTATAAACCCAAATACTTTGACTAAACAATTTTCAGATTTTTATGAATCCATACACAATCAAAGTAGTTCACAAAATAATTTTTTCTTTCAAGCTGCTGGGTCAAATGCACCGTCTAAATCTTAAGTGAGCAAAATTTAGAGAGAACTGACATTTTTGATCCGTAGTGGTAAAATAATATTAGTGTTACTTATCATGATCTTGCCTTTTTCTTTTTCTTTTTTCTTTTTCTTCCTTGGAGATGAATATATATTAAGATTTAAACAAAGGGTAAACACAAGGTCAGCACCATAAATGCTCAAAGCAAGAGCAGGCAATAGCACACCAGACACTTCCAAAATCCTACCTAGCAACAATCCAATTCTAACTCCTGTTTAATATAGAAAAACCATCACTAATCTTAAAACATGCTATCTAGTTACAAGATAAAAGTCATTTAGCTTCCCTGCAAAGAGATAAACAATCTAAATTGTCTGACAGGATCAAATTTTCAAGAACAAGAATCTCAAGAATTTTCAGATAGAATGATTGTTGCTCCTTTCTTTCCTTGTATCAGTACAATGAATGAGAGAAGGAAAAAATTACTACAACAGTTACAATATTTCAAGGTGTTGAGTGCTTACATCACTTCTTTATGACACCAGAAACTCTCTAGCTACTAATTCTACAAGATTAACTGTTGTTATGCATGAAAAACAGTAACTACAACAATATAACGCAACTTGATCCTCTGCTCATATTTCATATCCCTTGCTGGTGACATGCTGTGCGTCCATGTTCTTCTTCTTCCCACAGCTAACATATGTAATTATAATTGGTGGAATTTGCAAACACCATCTGGTTGTACTCAGATTGATGAAGAGTCCATAAACGAGCAAATGCTGCTACCCTTACAACCTCCTTATGCCTTTTGGATAGATGAGGTGTATGATCCCATGACATATACTCCTCACAGGAAGTCAGAGCTACGAACAAAACATCAAGAGCACCACCTAAAAATTCCATATTACTCTTAGCAACTTGGCAATGGCAAAACAAATAAGATATTTCCTTGAAACTACAAAAGAAGAAACAAATAGTTGACCAATCTATGATCTTGACCAACTAGATCAATTTCAGGTTTTTCCTGATCCTTTTGTTGGTTTAATCTTATGTGTGATATCATCCATCCAAAATGTTGGATCAAATAAAGTTCAACTTTTCAAAATCAACATTGATCCAAGTCATCCAACTTGCCTGTCTATGGTATTATGTAAAATTTTATTAGATTTAAAATAAAACCTAATATGAGTATCCATATCTTTAGTTAATATTGCTTGCATGAACTTAATAAATCTCATACAATGTTAAGAAATATGTTCACTTTTGCATGCATACAAAAATATTTCTTAAGAGGCTTTCTTCCAAATGAACCCCCAAACTCTCATTATTTGTGAAAGCCTATATAATGAATTGACTGGTGAAGATGGAGAAGTAGCTATAGAGGGGGAGTGCTCCCCATTCCCCCTCTATGTATACCTCTAACCTTTGGCATTCTCCTCTACCATTCATTTGATCCTTGGTAAGATGGGAAGTCCGAAATTTTGAACTTCTTCCTAGGGACCCATAACATAAATCTAATATTTAGTCTAAGTCAAGTACTCTTTGCATTATTTTTTAAGGGTTTATTAATCTTTTTCCTGTAAACAGTTTGGTAACTTGATATGGTTGCTGGATGGTCAAGTTAAATATGGTCTATATAAATCTTCAGGTTAGTTTGTGTTTTATGTCACCTAAAATTGATAGGTCAACTGATTTTTGGGTCAACATTGACCCAACTTGACCTGTTTGACCCTAGAAGTAAGTAAGCCAAATTGATGTACTGGTTGTGTGGCCCTTTTTCATTTCTTTTTCTTTTTTCTGTTTTGTTGTAGCAATCAATTTATAAGTTACTATTGTTTGCTATACCTAAAAATTGCTACGGTTTGAATGTAGTAGCCTCCACAAACTCATCTAGATTATAAAGTTAGGCACGACAACACTATTATATTTGGGGAGACGCGTGATATAGTCCTGGACCACTATCGGATTCTTTCTCATCCATTTTGCATTGTCTTCCTCCCATCATTTTAAAGAGGCAAAGCCGGACTTGAGGTTTAATATATTCTTATAAAATGTGCTTAGCCTCCTTCTCTTGTGACATCATAAACTAATTTCATAGTTCACATCAGTGTAGTAAAGGCTCACCTAGGCTCTTGCACCAAAGAAATTGCCCTGGCCCCACCTAGGTTTTGGAGGAAGTTCTCTACAATTTATTATTTTTTCAAGGGCATCTATAATTTTTTGGTTTCTTTAAGAAAAAAATGCCCTCGACCATTAATGCTAGAACCAGCCAAATCTTAAATCCCACAATGTCGAGTTTTTCTTCAACCATTTTCTGACTCCAACAACAACTTTCACCTTCATTTTGACACCAAAAACTTATTTTCATCCATTTTTCAACATGTTGCCTTTTTTTAACAATTAAAATCAAAATCTTGAATAAATTAACTAAATACATATAAACATATATAAATAATAAATAAATTTAATTATGTATTTGCAAATATATATATTTATTTATTTATTTATGTCTATATAAAGTCTATATATGGGGGGGGGAACCTAGGTCTCTTCAAGAACAAGCAACTCTCAAGCGGCCTTATTAGTATAGTAAAGGCGAAAGCCCATTACCTTACTAATTCTTAGATTATAAGGGTAGGGGCCCCAAGACGTAAAAGGGCTTGAAAGCTGCAAACGAAGGAGCAAATGGGTGACTACACTCCATTCCACCCAAGGAACGAAAATTCAACTTCGCTCCAAACTTTGACCTTTGAAAATTAGAATTAATTTGAAGAGTTCGAGAAATTCGAAAGAATTTTTGTAAGAATTTATCAAGTTAAAAAAATTCAAACTCTCAAGCGGCCTTATTAGTATAGTAAAGGCGAAAGCCCATTACCTTAGTAATTCTTAGATTATAAGGGTAGGGGCCCCAAGACGTAAAAGGGCTTGAAAGCTGCAAACGAAGGAGCAAATGGGTGACTACACTCCATTCCACCCAAGGAACGAAAATTCAACTTCGCTCCAAACTTTGACCTTTGAAAATTAGAATTAATTTGAAGAGTTCGAGAAATTCGAAAGAATTTTTGTAAGAATTTATCAAGTTAGAAAATTTCAAAAAAATACTCGTAAATGCTAAAATATGGACAATTTTTATTAAAAATATCAAAAATAAACACAATAAATATATTTTACATATAATAGTTTCGAACATGTATTTTAATATTAACAATATTTTATGCACATCGCACGTGTTAACTTAAAATTGCTAGTGAAAAGGAAGAAACAAATAAAAATTTATCGTCGAACCCTAATGGTCTTGCAAACTTAAATCTTGGTTTTCGTTTCTCTTTCTTCTCTTGACATCTTTGCTTTTAGGCTTTTAGCTTATTTTCTCTTGTTACTCTTCTGTCTAGTGTCCTTTTTTCCAAGTTACAGTTTGTTCTTCTTTCTCTTGAATAGCTATTTGCCAGTTACACATATCTCGCCTTAAATCTTTTTCATCTATAGAAAATGATTTTTTTATACAATCTTTATAATTATACTTAAGAATTTTGGTGCACCACATAAATTTTTTCATTAAAAATGTTTTTTTTTCACAACATTTATACAATTTTTTTCTACAAAAATCTTCAAAACTTTAATTTTAAGTGAACTTTGCCAATTTTTCAAAGATTTTGACGAAATTTTGTAATTTTATAATTACAGGCAAACTTCACTTCGATTGTCCAAATTACCTAATTAATTCAGCTAATTTTGACGAACTTTGGCTAATTTTCATACCTTGGTTCCACCTAAGTGTCCCCTGAGTACACTACATTCAATCTTGTTGGCCCGCTCACGATTTGGCATAAGGCGCGTTTAGCCCTTTGATCTCGAATGAATTCAGAGTGGAATAAGTCAAGTAGGGCATAGATTGGAAATAACCAAGTGGTTTGTTAAGATGCTGGTCAACCAGCAAACACAGAGATCTTTAGGACAAGCGAGTAGAAAAGCAGAATCCCATCATATGGGTTTCAACTTAATTTTGGGCTCTGCCTCACCTGCTAGCCTTCCCACCTTGACAACATTGGTTCACATTTTGTTATACTGTCCAATTAATAGTAAGATGTGTTCTTCATTAAACCTTCACATTGTGATAAGGCCTCGAGAAGGTCCAATTCCCACTAATCATATTATCTATTATCTTGGGAACACCCTA